>CM050522.1:83611382-83793882 GCA_027563665.1 Antrozous pallidus
GGCCGGGCTGGGAGCCCGTTCTACCTGGGCAGGCTCTGCACCCGCGGGGACATGCGCTGGCACCCCGTCTCCCCACTCTCCTGTGGCCTCGCCTGCCAGCTGCCGGCCACCCCTCACCTGCTCCCGCTTTGGCCAAACTGGGCCCCACAGCCACGCCCCCTCCTCCGGCCGGGACCCCCGGTCAGCGGCCACCCTGCTGGGATGGGCCCTCAGCCTTTCCTGCCCGGCGCCCCCTCTCCGGCCCGGCAGCCGGTGCGTCTGGAAAACCACTTACACAGACAGTTACTCGGTGGCGAGGACCGGCTCCTACTGTGCCCGGTGGGTCTGTCTGCCCGGGCCGGGGCGCTCGGTCCCCACGTCACGGAGAGGAGAGCGAGTCGGGTGAACTCCAGCCCAGCACCCCGCTGACCGGTGTCAGGCCCGAGCCCCGGCCCCCCCAGCCCGGGCCCGGCCTCCCTCTCCGCCCGCGATGGCCCTCAAGGGGCAGCCACAGCGTGGGGAGTGGTCCATGGGGACTCCCCACCCCACCGCGCCCCCCTCTCCCCGCCCTGGGCCGGAGCAGGCCGGTTATGGAGGTGCTGAAACGCCTGGAATGCCGCGGGCTCCCCTCCGGGACAGCTGTCTGTCTGTCCGCCCGGCCCAGGCCGCGGGGCCAGCTGCCGTGCGTCCTCCCGGTCTGAGCGCCGGCCCAGCCCCGTCACCCCGGAGCACGGGGGCCGGGCGGCTCCTCGTGTGTGGGCCACCGAGGCCCCTGACCTGGGGAGTGGGCGAAGGGGGAGTGGTCTGGGCTGTGACCCCCAGTCCCTTCCTTGGGTCCCCGCCGGCTGTGCTGCCTGGCCTTTGCTCTGTGCACACGTCTGTGTGTGTGTGTCTGTGTGTGTGTCTGTGTGTATGTCTGTGTGTGTCTCTGTGTGTGTATGTGAGTGTGTGTGTGTCTGTGTGTGTGTCTGTGTGTGTCTGTGTGTGTGTCTGTGTGTGTCTGTGTGTGTGTGTGTGTCTGTGTCTGTGTGTGTGTCTGTGTGTCTGTGTGTGTATGTGAGTGTGTGTGTGTGAGTGTGTGTGTGTCTGTGTGTATGTCTGTGTGTCTGTGTGTGTATGTGAGTGTGTGTGTGTCTGTGTGTGTGTCTGTGTGTCTATGTCTGTGAGTCTGTGTGTCTGTGTGTGTGTGTGTCTGTGTGTGTGTCTGTGTCTGTGTGTCTATGTCTGTGAGTCTGTGTGTCTGTGTGTCTGTGTCTGTGTGTGTGTCTCTGTGTGTGTCTGTGTGTCTGTGTGTGTGTGTGTGTCTGTGTGTGTGTCTGTGTGTGTGTGTGTGTCTGTGTGTCTGTGTGTGTGTCTGTGTGTCTATGTCTGTGAGTCTGTGTGTCTGTGTGTGTGTATGTCTGTGTGTATGTGTGTCTGTGTGTCTGTGTGTCTGTGTGTCTGCAGCTGGGCTCGTGACAGCATCGTGTGCTGTCGTCAACTGCCAGCTGAGAATGAGCAGCTCACGTGCTGCCCCAGCTCTGGGCACTGTCAGCTGAGCCCGCAAGCCAGGTACGCCAGGTATGCCAGGTACGCCAGGTATGCCAGGTGGATGGCTCCGCCCCTTCCTGCCCTGGCCTGGCGTGCCCTTTGCCCCGGGAAGCGGAGCGTCCTCACCTGCAAACTGAGCTCACACCGGCCCTACCTCAGCGGGGGAGGGGCTGCGTGTGGGGGCGCCGGTGGGTCCTTGCTAAGTGTCCGTTCAGAAACCATGTGAGAGCTGGGGGAGGGGTGTCTTCTAAAAGGAGGCCTCGCTGTCCATTCACGCAGGAATGGCGGCTCAAGGGGCCGGGGAGTGGGCACCGGAGCCCAGCCATGGCCGCCCCGCACAGCCCCGCCCCCCCAGACTGGTTTGCCCACGCCCCTCCTCCACTTCTGGCCATGTGCCCGCTGTCCCGTTCCCAGCTCCTCCTCAGACATGCCCCCGCTCCGGTGGCACACAGTCCCCTAAACACCAGGGGTCCCAGCACCTCCCCTAGGCCCGGGGACAGAGGTGCTTGGGAAGAGCTGGGCGTGCCGAGCATGTGCAGAGGGGGGTGCAGCCAGCCAGGAGGCCACAGGCACTTAGTGCTCCTGCCCCGCAGGCCTGGCTGGGCCCCCGAAAGGGGTCCCGGGGCACATGAGGCTGCTTGACTATCCCTTTGGGGCTGACAGCGGCCCCACCGGCACCGTGGCCTCAGAGGCTCTTCCCACCTGCGCTCCATACTGCATTCCCCCCAGATTCCTGGGGCGCCAGGCCCCCAGAAGCCGTCCCTGGCTCCCCGGAAATGCCCAGGCGGGCTTGGGGTTTGGGGGCTCCCAGGTGGCACCCAGGGGGAGCCTGCCAGCTCCTGGGGGCAGAGGGGGACACACTGCAGGGGGTCACCCAGTGTGGGGGGGCAGGCCAGTCTTCCAGACTCTGTCAGCGGTCGGCTGTGGGGTCCCTCCCAAGGGAAGCGCAGTCATGCTGGTGCCGGCGGCTGGAGAGGGAGGACTCAGGGCCCTGGTGGGGCTGGACGGGAGGGAAGGGGCAGAGGCTCCCCTGTCTGTGAGGGGCTGGCGGGCTGGGTGTGTGTGTGTGTGTGTGTGTGTGTGTGTGTGGAGGGGGTGTTCCATCCTGTCTGCGCTGCAGCACGCCGACCCCAGGGGGCAGTGTGGACCCCGATTCAAGTCCTGGATCCACCCATCATCCCAGATGCAGGGAAAACAGAGGAGTAAGGCCTGCGCCCCCGAGGGTGACAGGGACCGGGATGACCCCGCAGACGGAGAGGGGGCTGAGCGCTGGGTCCCTGATGTGCCCCTTGCCGGGTGGGCAACCTTGGATCTCAGTCTTTTTTTTTTTTTTTTAAATAATATATCTTATTGATTTTTACAGAGAGGAAGGGAGAGGGATAGAGAGTCAGAAACATCGATGAGAGAGAAACATCGATCAGCTGCCTCCTGCACACACCCCACCGGGGATGTGCCTGCAGCCAAGGTCCATGCCCTTGACCAGAATCGAACCCGGGACCCTTCAGTCCCCAGGCCCACGCTCTATCCACGGAGACACCCCGGTTTCGGCTGGGCGTCAGTCTTGGCGCCTCAGTTTCTCCATCTGTAGAGTGGGGCCAGCAGACGCCGGCCTCAGAGCCCAGCGCCCAGCAGCGGGTGCTGTTTGCACTATTATCTGTTTGCACTGGTCGCTCCCCTTCGGAAAGTCACGTCTGCCCGCGGCCAGCCGCAGGCTCGAGCTTTGGGGTGGGGTGGGGGGATGTAATCTTCTGCTGCTGAGGAGGCCACCGAAGAGGCCGCCGCGGTCCCCCTGGTAGGGAGGACGGGGGGAGAGGGCTCTCCCGGGGCCGCGGGGGCCGGTGACATCTGCCGTGCAGAGCAGGGGCCGGACGACGGGGCGCAGGTCACCGGCCAGTGCGCCCCCTCCACCATCCGGGGGCTCTGAGTGCCAGGAGGGGGTCTCTGGGAGCCTGGGGTCCGCCCAGCTCCCGGGGTGCCAGCCCTCTGCCTGGGCTCCACACTCTGACTCAGCAGGGACTGCGCCTGGAGCCCCGAGCCTGGCTGCCCCGGGGGTGCCCAGCCGCGTGGGCCCGGCCAGGCCGCCGTGCCCCGCCAGCTAGCGTCCAACATCTGCACAGCGTTCCCTGTGCCACCGACCCCCCCCCGCCCTGCCCTGGCCCTGCCAGTCTGGCCATCTGGTCAGCAGGCCGTGGCCATTTCTGTCCGCGCCCCGGAGCCCTTGGCTGAGCCCTCCTGCCTCTCCTCAGCCTCTCCCCCTGCTTTGGCCTCTGCTCAGCCTCTCCGAGCCTGGCTGGGCGGCCTGGGCGCGTGGGGGGGGGTCCCCTTTAGACCTCAGTCTTCCCATCTGTGAAATGGAGCGGCCAGCCGGGATGCCTCGTACCCCCGGGCTGTGTGCTTAGCCAGTGCCAGGCCTCTCCGGAAGCAGGACCGACCGGCCGGCCCGCCCGGCCGAGGCTCGGCTCCGCGGTGACCCCAGGCCGGCGGCCGCCCCCGTCTGGACTCGGGTCATGCCCCCCTCCCCTCCCCGCCGGCTGCTCCCAGGCCCGCGAGCAGCAGCTGGGCCGGCCGGCGGGCGGGGCTCCCGAGGCGCGGAGCGGGTTAACGCGCGCGCGGGCCAGCGGCGGCGGGCGGGCGGGGGAGCGGCGGGGAGTGTGAGTTCCTCCCTGTCTGCCTGACAGCTATAAAGGCGGCCGCGCTGCCGCCCCGCCGGCCGCGCCGCCCTGGGAACCCCTCCGGTGGGCGCTCTTCGAAGCGGAGGAGGCCGGGAGCCGCAGGACGGGGAGCGCGGAGCGCGCAGCAGCCCCCGCGCACGCACCTGGTGCCGCCCGCGCGCCCGCGGCCGCTCAGCCCCTCTTTCCGGCGACAACCTGCTGCCGGGACAGGTAGGGGCCTCCCGCCGCCGCGTCCCGCCGGAGCTCCCCGCTCCCCGGGGCGGCGTGCACCCCGGGGCCCCCCAGCATCCCGCACCACCACCCCCCGGCCTCCCGGGTGCCGTACGGGGCTGGAGGAGGCCCGTGGGGAGGGGTCCCGCCCCGCGGATCGCTGCAAGGGTGGCCTCCGCGGCCTCCGGACGCAGATGCCGGGGAGCCCCGCCCGCCGGCCCGCTGCGCTGGGACCCCGGGGAGGGCTGGATCCCGCGTGAGCCGGCCTGGCCCGCGGCCAGCGGTGTCTGGAGCCTTAATGAAAACCAAGTGTGAGCCGCTCAGCACCTGTCCCGGCCGCCGGCGCTGGAGCACCCGTTAGGGGATGGGTCCTGGAGCTCCGTCTGCCCCAGGCTGCGGAGGGGCGCGGGTGAAGGCCTGCGGGCCCCCGGGGGGGGGGGAATGGGGGGAGGTGGGTTGCCCGCTCCCATCGCCAGGGTGCAATGCTGTCTCATGGGACGGAGGGTTCCTTGGGGTGCACGGGTGTCGTTGGCGCAGCCCCTGGAGCCCAGCAGGTGCCCGAGAGGCAGGAGGGGAGGGTTTGGTGCAGGGGAGGGGGGCGGTTTGGAGGAGCTGGGTCAGAGCTGGAGGGGAAGGGGGGCCTTCATCCCTCTTCTCCTGGAATTAGCCCAGTGCCCGGACCGGTCCACAGGGCACTCTGGGGTCTGGGGGCGAGGTGTGCTGGGAGTCCGGGCATCCGGGGGGGTGGGGGGGCATCTAGGAGCCCATCCCTCAGAGGGTCATTCTGCCGTGGCCAGCAAGCACCAAGCAGGTGAGCACCCCAGGAGCTCTCGCCAGGCTGGGCCACAGGCCACGTCCAGGCCACAGCCCCCCGCCTCCCTCGCCCTCCCCGGTTTTCTCCACAGGTGTCCCAGGGTGCTGGGTGTCAGAGGCAGGGCGGCACATGACCCCAGGTGCCCTCCGGGTGGGGTGGTGCAGGCTGAGCGTGCACGCCACCGCCACTGTGTCAGCCCGTGGCAGACATCTCTAATCGCTCCCCGAGCCCAGCCCCAGCCCCCCCACCCCCCCGCAGCCACCGCTAACCGACCCCGGATAACCCCGTGGCCCGGCCCGGCCTGGCGGTGACGGTGGCCTCGCTTCCCAGGATGGATTGCGGACGGCGGCCCTTCTCCCTGGGCCTGGTCCCTGGTGGCTGCGGCACTCGTGGCCGGCGGCGTGGCGTCCACGGGGGCCACGGTGAGTGGGGAGTGCGGTCCCTCACCCAGAAGGGCGATGTCACAGGGGCCGTGTGGCCAGTGTCCTGGGCTGCCTTCCCACAGCCCCTCGTGCCAGCAACACGGTCAGACCGGCCCCTGCGCGGGGCCCTGGCCACCCAGCAGGACGGGCCGAGGGCTGGCTGCCTCCATCGAGTGACGTCCGGGAGGCGTGCTGGGGCGGGGAGGCGTGTCCAGTAGAGCCCGGCGGGGCCCTGGGCTGCTCAGCGGAGAGGAGTCGGGGGGTTAGGTCAGTCCCCAGGACCCCTCCGAGTCCCAGGATGTCCCAGATCTCAAAACAGGAAGGACCCGGGGCCCCCAACTCCTGGGATCCCCTCTGGGAGCACCCCTGACCCTGAGCCCAGGCTGCAGGTGGCCGTGCTATCCGGGGGCCCGGGGCGGGTGGCCGGTCCCGCTGGCGCTCCTGCTCCTGACCCCCGACCTCTCCGCAGGACAACAGCCCCGGGTCCAACAGCCTGGAGGGGGCTGCGGACGCCACCGCCTCCTGGTGGGGGGAGTGGACCAAGTGGACGGCGTGTTCCCGCAGCTGCGGGGCCGGCGTGACGTCCCAGGAGCGGCACTGCCTCCAGCAGAGGTGCGTGCGGGTCCCGCACGGCCCCCAGGGCTGGCCCTCCCCGGGGGTCTCGGGCTGGGACAGGCCAGGGAGGGATGTCCCGTCACTGGCCCCCCGTCGGGGACCGCGTCCTGGGGCTCAGGCCTTTGGTGAGCCAGCGGGACCGTTTCTAAGGTTGTCAGGGGCAGGGGGAGGGGGGCTGGGGGGAGCTGAGGCCCTCGGCTCTCTCCTCTGAAGACCTGAGTTGAAGAGACACAGAGAAAAGCATCTGGTGCAGCAGCTGCTATTGGGCGGACCCGGGTTCAAATCTTGCCTCTGCCACTTCCTAGCTGTGTGACCTCGGGCAAGTCACCGCACCTCTCTGAACACCAGCGTCCCCATCTGTGTGTGTGTGTGGGGGTGCCCACCTGACAGGAGAGCACGCGGGAACACGTGTGTGTGCTGCAGTGCACGCCTGTACATGGTCCACGGCCTTGTTCTGTGGTTAATTCTGGGTGCTGAGCGCTGAGCTGTGCGCGGGGAGGCGGAGGTGCGTCGGGGACCCCCTCCACTGAGCAGGGGCCGGAAGACGCCCCAGAGGGCTCGAGCCCCTGTGGGATGAGAAGAGCGGGCAGGCCTGAGGGGAGGGAGGGTCCAGGCCAGAGGAATTGGGGGGAAGCTCGGGGTCGCCCCAGAGGCCAGAGCAGGAGCAGGCGGGGCGGCCCCTGGCGGCTCCCGGCGCGGGCTGAGCCCCGTCTTCCCCCAGAAGGACGACTGTCACCGATGCCGGGAACAGAACCTGCACGGGCAGGTCCAAGCGGTACCAGCTGTGCCACGTGCAGGTGAGGCTCCGCCACTGGGCCCCCCTCTGCCCTCCCCGCCCCCGCCCCCTCCCGCCCTCCCCAGGTCTCCCTCCCGTGGGTCCTGTCCTGGGTCTGCGCCTTACATCCTCTGACGAGAAGGTGCCAGACCCAGTGCAGGGTGCCCGCCGCCTACCGCAGAGCAGATCCCTGTGCCCCCGTGTGCCCCCGCCCCCCCCCCCCCGCCATGTGCCCCCGGAACGGCAGGGCAGGGTCCTGTCTGCTGCTGGCGGAGCGGGAGCTCCAGGGTCAGGGCCTCTGGCCAGAGCCCCCCCACTCCCCCTTTGCTCACAAGTCCTGCGCCCGGATTTGCCGGGAGACCGACCTTCGCCGGGTGTCCTGCCCCCTGAGGCCGGGCAGCCCAGCCCCCCACAGCGGCCTGCACCCAGGAGCCCTTGGGCCGGCCAGGGGCTGCCCTGTGGCTTGGCTCCTGGCAGCTGTGCGGGACCAGAGCCGTCGGGGATGAGCCTGAGGGCCGGGGCGTGGGCACGGACAGCCTCGGGTCTCTGTGCAGGTCCGTGTCCGTGTCCGTGTGTCCGTGTGCATCCACGTGTGTCTGCGTGTGCTCGCGTGCAGGGGGCTAGGGGCTGGAGGGACCAGTGGCCACAGCCTCTGAGTCGGCCTCACGGGTCAGCTGTCCTCTCGGGCCCTTGTGGGCTCTGAGGGGGACCCGCCGCCCGCCCTGGACGCCCACCCCCCGGGCCCCGCCTCAGCCCCTGCAGTCAGCCCCCCCTCCCCCCCGTGCTGTGGCTACCGCCGGGGACACGGGGTGGCCGGGACATGACAGGGTCCCGCCCGGAGCCCCTGGGGACAGTCTGAGGGACGGCCAGCCGCTGTCCTTCCGCTCGTCCCGCTGCTCCTGAGAGCCAGCTGGGAGACACGGAGAGGAGCGGCCCCCCTCGGCGGCAGCCACTTCCTGGCGGCGGACAGAAACGCCTTTGTCGGCGAGTCCCCCACTCCCCCTCCTCCGCCCCCAGGAGTGTCCGCCGGACGGGAGGAGTTTCCGGGAGGAGCAGTGCATCTCCTTCAACTCCCACGTGTACAACGGGCGGACGCACCAGTGGAAGCCCCTGTACCCCGGTACCTGGCCCCGGCCGCCCACGGGGAGCACAGGGGGGGCGGCTGTCCCCAACCCTGGGAAGACCCAGTCCCGATGGGTCAGCCCCTGGGGCAGTGGAGGGCAGATGGCCAGGGGGAGTCGAGGCAGCAGAGTGACGGAGCTGGCCTCCCCTGCCGTGTGCGCGGGCAGGGGTCCCGGGCCAGAAGCCCAGGCCACCCGGGGCTCAGCCCTCCCGCCAGGGGGACCTGTCCGCCCCCAGGAAAGCAGAGACTGGACGCAGAGCCACATCGGGGTGCATTCCAGTCCCTGAGACCCCGGCGAGCCCCTTCCACTCTCCGGGCCTCCATCGCCCCTCTGTGCCCCGGGGGGGGGGGGGGGAGGAGGGGGAGCCCCTGGGCCCGGCCCGCCCCCCCCCCCGATCCTGATAGCCCCTGTCCCCCCAGACGACTACGTGCACATCTCCAGCAAACCCTGCGACCTGCACTGCACCACGGCGGACGGCCAGCGCCAGCTCATGGTGCCCGCCCGCGACGGCACGTCCTGCAAGCTGGGCGACCTGCGCGGCGTGTGCGTGTCTGGGAAATGTGAGGTTGTTACACGCGCGGCGCACACGCCCGGGGGGCTCCCCGCGCCGCCCGCCCCCGCCCGCCGAGCGGGGCGGCCCCGGGGCCCGGGCCGGGGCGTGTGCCCACCGCGCTCTCGCTCTCCCCCTCCCCGCAGCCCATCGGCTGTGACGGCGTGCTCTTCTCCACGCACACGCTCGACAAGTGCGGTGTCTGCCAGGGCGACGGGAGCAGCTGCACCCACGTGACGGGCAATTACCGCAAGGGCAACGCCCCCCCGGGTGAGGCCCCGCCCCCCGGAGCCGCCCCGAGGGGCGCTGCGCGGGCTCCGCCCCCTTCCCCCGAAGGCCGCCTGATTCTCTCCCCCTGCCACTCTCCCCCATCCTCCCCACCCCGCTCCCCCATGGGGCACCTGATCCTCTCCCTCCACTGCCCTCCTCTCCCCCCCACTCCCATTCTCCCCCACCCCCCGCCCCCTCGGCACCTGTCCTCTCCCCACCCACCCCCACCCCGCACCGGCCTGCCCCTTCCCATGCTGGGGAGGGGGTGGGAATGGTGCACTTAAGGGAGAAACCAAGGCACCAGTCCCCCCACCCTCACTGTGGACTGATTGGAGTTTGGGCTCACAGGCTCTGGGGCGCTCTGTTCTGCAGAGCCCATGTTTCCGAGGGTGGGGGCGTATTCGTTAGGGGCGGTGAGTGGGGTGGGCAGAGGCTGCTGTCTCAGAGGCCTCACTGGGGAGGCGGGTTCGAGGAAGGAAGGCCCCTGGGACTCCTCCCTGCCCGTCACACACCTGCCTGCAGGGCCTCCCGCCAGGTCCCTCCCGAGCAGAGGGACCGGCAGACCCAGCCTCCGGTGGGTGCATCTCTTTCTGAGCACCCAGTGCGCGCCCCTTTCTGAGAACCCACTCCGCGCCCCTTTCTGAGCACCCACTGCGCGCCTCTTTCTGAGCATCTCCTGTGCGCCCCTTTCTGAGCACCCACTGTGCGCCCCTTTCTGAGCACCCACTGTGCGCCCCTTTCTGAGCATCTACTGTGCGCCCCTTTCTGAGCACCTACTGTGCGCCCCTTTCTGAGCACCCACTGTGCGCCCCTTTCTGAGCATCTACTGTGCGCACCCTTTCTGAGCACCCACTGTGTGCCCCTTTCTGAGCTCCTACTGTGCGCCCCTTCTGAGCACACCACTGTGCGCCCCTTTCTGAGCACCCACTGCGCGCCCCTTTCTGAGCACCTACTGTGTGCCAGGCGCTGAGGCTCCGGGAAGGCATTGTAGATGCGGTTCATGCCTCACAGAACTCTCAGCATCGGGGCTGGGGCTGTCCCTCAAACAACCCCCTTACTCTCGGGGTGCGGCCCGTGCACCTCACACCAGCTCCGCGAGGTAGATGTGAGGACAGAGAGGGTAAGAAGCCAGCTCAGGACACACTGCCGGGCACAGCGGCTGGGCCTGAACCCAGGCGGCCTCGCTGCAGGGTCTGCGGTCCCCACCACCGGCCTGCCCCCTTCCCAGGCGAATGTGTGGGCGCTCACCACCGGGAGGCCCTGCAGGGCGGGGGCCGCCAGCGCCGGCGCTGACTCCAAACGAAGGCCTGTATGCCCACATTTAAATGAACGCGCCTCAGTCCTCACTTCCTGGTGGCCGCCCGGTGACACGCCTGTCCGGTGGCGCCCCCCAGTGGCAGCGCGTGTGGAGCGCCCATCGGCCACAGGGCGTCTTTACACCCCGGGAATTGGCCAACGCCACAGCTGCCTGCCCCCCGAAAGCCAGTGCGCCCTGGGTGGGCTGTTCAGTGGTTAGAGCATCAGCCCGAGGACAGAGGGTGCGGGTTTGATTCTCAGTCAAGGGCACGCATCGTGGCTGCGGGTTCGAGTCTCTGGTTGCCTTTCTGATTGAGGGGCGGTAGCCACGGCCAGACCCGCGGCTCACGGCCGTCCAACCCCCCAGGCTACTCCCTGGTGACCCACATCCCCGCCGGCGCCCGAGACATCCGGATCGTGGAGCGCAAGAAGTCGGCCGACGTGCTGGGTAGGCGGGGCCTGGGCGCGCCGCCTGGTGTGGGTTAGCTGGGGGGGGGGGCGGGGGGGGGCGGGCAGAGGGGGGACGAGACCCGGTCCTTCCCTGCGGGGGCGGGATGGGCCGCGGAAGCCAGAACTGGGCCCGGTGTGTGTGCGTGCGTGCGTGCGTGTGTGTGCGTGTCTGTCTGTGTGTGTCTGTGTGTGTGTGTCTGTGTGTCGGTGTGTGTGTGTCTGTCTGTGTGTGTCTGTGCGTGTGTCTGTGTGTGTCTGTGTGTGTCTGTCTCTGTGTGTGTGTGTGTCTGTGTATCTCTGTGTGTGTGTCTGTGTGTGTGTGTGCGTGTGTCTCTGTGTGTGTCTGTGTGTCTCTGTGTGTGTCTGTCTGTGTGTGTGTCTCTGTCTGTGTGTCTGTGTGTGTTTGTGTCTCTGTGTGTGTCTGTGTGTGTCTGTGTGCGTGTCTGTGTGTGTGTCTGTGTGTCTGTGTGTGTTTGTGTCTGTGTGTGTGTATGTGTGTGCATGTGTCTCTGTGTGTGCATGTGTCTGTGTGTGTGTGTGTCTGTGTGTGTCTATGTGTGTGTGTGTGTGTGTGTGTGTGTCTGTGTGTGTCTCTCTGTGTGTGTGCATGTGTCTTTGTGTGTTTGTGTGTGTGTGTGTGTGTCTGTGTGTGTCTCTCTGTGTGTGTGCATGTGTCTTTGTGTGTCTGTGTGTGTGTGCATGTGTCTCTCTGTGTGTGTGTCTTTGTGTGTGTGTGTGTCTGTGTGTGTCTGTGTGTGTCTGTGTGTGTGTATGTGTGTGTGTGTGTGTGTCTTTGTGTGTGTCCTGTGTGTTGTGTGTCTGTGTGTGTGTGTGTCTGTGTGTGTCTGTGTGTGGTATGTGTGTGTGTGTGTGTGTGTGTGTCTTTGTGTGTGTCTGTGTGTGTGTGTGGAGGGGGTCACAGGGAAGCTCAGGGTGGAGGGGCCTTGCACTCAGACCACGGGGGAGGCGTGGTGTCAGGCAGTGAGCTCCCCGTCCCCCGAGAGCTGGCAAAGCCGGAGGTGCTGGGGTGGAGCCCTGCCTTGGGGGAGAGGACTGAGGCTCCGGAGGCGAGAAGGGGAGGCAGAGGAGAGGCAGGAGGCAGCTCCTCTGGGAGCCCCCCCCCATGGGCAGCCAGCAGCAGGGGAGGGTGTGGACTGAGGTCTGGGGCGGGGGGAGAATGATGGGGGGAAGCTTGCAGATTCGGGACCATCTGCCATTGGCCATGGCTGTGAGGGGCGGGCTGGGGACCCGGGATGGGGACACGGTTCCCAGGGCCTGCCCCACCTCCTGCCTCTGAGGGTGGCCCTGTGAGGGCTGGGGCTGGGGGTGTGGTAGGAGGCTCCGCCCCCCACCCCGCAGGCTGCATGCTCCATGCTCCAGACACCGGTGTCCGGAAGCCAGGCCTCGGCGGGCTGGCTGCTCGGCTGCCGGCAAGGAGGCCAGGGGATGCCTCGGGTCTGAGACAGACACAGAAAGATCCCGGCCTCAATGGAGCCTGGGAAATATGGGGCCTGAGAAAGATGGGGAGGGGAGGATGGGTCCTGGGAAAGATGGAGCCTGGTATAGATGGGCAGGGAGGGATGGGGAGGGAGGGATGAGCAAGGAAGGATAGGGAGGGAGAGATGGGGAGGAAGGGATGGGGAGGGAGGGATGGAGAAGGAGAGGATGGGGAGGGAAGGATGGGGAGGGAGAGATGGGGAGGGAGGGATGGGCAGAAAAGGATGGGGAGGGAGGGGTGGGGAGGGAGGACGGGGAGGGAGGGATGGGCAGGGAAGGATGGGGAGGGAGGGGGTGGGGAGGGAGAGGTGGGGAGGGAGGGATGAGCAGGGAAGGACGGGGAGGGAGGGATGGGCAGAAAAGGATGGGGAGGGAGGAGTGGGGAGGGAGGATAGGCAGGGAAGGATGGGGAGGGAGGGGTGGGAGGGAGAGATTAGAGGGAGGATGGGAGAAGATGATGGGGAGGGAAGGATGGGAGGGAGGATGGGGAGGGAGGGATGGGCAGGGAAGGATGGGGAGGGAAGGATGGGAGGGAGAGATTAGAGGGAGGATGGGGAGGGAAGGAGGGGGAGGGAAAGCCTCAGGCAGGAAGGCTGTTACTGTCAGCAACCAGCTTTGGGTGTGGCTAGGAGTGGACCCCACGCACATACCGCCCCGGCCCCGGCCCCCGGCCCCGGCCCCGGCCCCGAGCCTCGGTGGGTCTGGCCGTCGTCCGCTGATGCTCTGCGTGGAGGGCGTTTCCCCAGCAGCCGTCGCTGGTGGGTCGGCCTGCCAATCGCCCAGCTGCCCCGCCCGGGCCTCGGGAGCGCCGGGGGCCGAACCAACCTCCCTCCCTCGCCGGGTCCCCCGCTCCTCGCGCTCCGTGCCCTGGCCCTGGCGCACTCACCTCCTCAGCCCGGGACCATCGCTCCGGCCTCCGGGCGGCGGGACCGGACGCTGGGCCCGTGGGCATCCCGGTCACACCAGTTCCGGCAGCACCGAGGCTCGGCTCTCGGCTGGTGGGGGCTGATGGAGCCGGTCAGCGAGGGTGGACGGGAAGGGCCGGCTGGCACCTCCAGGGCATGCTCCAGGCCCGGCCAGGGCTGCGGTGTCCCCAGTGTGGGCCCTGGATGGGCACTGAGGTCCCCGCCCGGTGCCCAGGGGCGGGCGGGGGTGCCGGGCACCGTGGGCCAGGCCACCGGCTGGTGCAGACGGAGTCCCACTCCCCAAGGCGTGAGCTTTCCGTCTTCGGGGTGTCTGGGGAGGGTCGGGGCTGAGGGGTGGCCATGGTTCCCTCCAGCCGGTCGGCCCATGTGACCCGCAGCCTTTACCCATCAGCCCTTGCGGATGAAGCCGGCTCCTTCTTCTTCAACGGCAACTTCAAGGTGGACAGCCCCAAGAACTTCAACATCGCGGGCACCGTGGTCAAGTACCGGCGGCCCATGGACGTCTACGAGACCGGCATCGAGTACATCGTGGCCCAGGGGCCCACCAACCAGGGCCTGAACGTCATGGTGCGTGTGCGCGGGCGGGCCACTCAGCGCCCCCCGCAGGCGGGGCCGGCCTCACGCATTCGTCACTCACTTGTCCATCTGCTGATCCACTCCTTCCCTCTTTCCTTCCTTCCTCCCTCCCTCCCTCCTGTCCTCCCTCCCCCCTGTCCTCCCTCCCTTTCTCCCTTCCTCCCTTCCTCCCTTCCTCCTGTCCTCCCTTCTGTCCTCCCTCCCTTTCTCCCTTCCTCCCTCCCTCCTGTCCTCCCTCCCTCCCTCCTGTCCTCCCTCCCTCCTGTCCTCCCTCCCTCCCTCCTGTCCTTCCTCCCTCCTGTCCTCCCTCCCTCCTGTCCTCCCTCCCTCCCTCCTGTCCTTCCTCCCTCCTGTCCTCCCTCCCTCCTGTCCTCCCTTCCTCCCCCCTGTCCTCCCTCCCTCCTGTCCTCCCTCCCTCCCTCCTATCCTCCCTCCCTCCTGTCCTCCCTCCCCCCTGTCCTCCCTCCCTCCCTCCCTCCTGTCCTCCCTCCCCCCTGTCCGCCCTCCCTCCCTCCTTCTATCCCTCCCTCTTATCCTCCCTCCCTCCCTTTCTCCCTTCCTCCCTCCCTCCTTCCTCCCTTCCTTCCTTCCCTCTGTCCTTCTTCCCTCTTTCCTTCCCTCCCTCCTTCCTTCCTCCCTCCCCCCCTCCCTCCCTCTATCCCTCCCTCCTGTCCTCCCTCCCTTTCTCCCTTCCTCTCTCCCTCCTTCCTCCCTCCCTCCTATCCTCCCTCCCTCCCTTTCTCCCTTCCTCCCTCCCTCCTTCCTCCCTCCCTTCCTTCCTTCCCTCTGTCCTTCTTCCCTCTTTCCTTCCCTCCCTCCTTCCTTCCTCCCTCCCTCCCTTCCTCCTTCCCTCCCTCCCTCCCTTTCTCCTTCCCTCCCTCCCTCCCTTTCTCCTTCCCTCCCTCCCTTTCTCCCTCCCTCCTTCCTTCCTTCCTTCCTTCCCCTGAATTTTAATTGCCCACCCCGGATGGGCAATTCAGGGGTTCTGTGCCGGTCCCTGGGGACGACATGGCCATGAGGAGGGAGCTGGATGGGGGTACAGGCCGCAGGACTCACCTCACCCGGGGTTATACCCTCCGTGCGGTCTCCTCCCTCTGCCTACGGCTGTCCAGGGCCTGAACGCTGAGGCCGTGCCGCTGTGGACGGTGGCCCTTCCCGGCGCTCCCGGCTCCCGGCTCCCGGCTCCCGGGGCGGAGGGAGGGCCGGGGCTGCCCTGGCGGGATCCCGGTGGCCTCCCCGCACCGGGAACGCGGCACCGAACCCGGTGCCGTCAGGACGGGCGGCGGCCGGGGACTCGGGGACGGAGCCCCGCGGGAGGTGTTCGGCCCCCGCCAGGGCGGCCACAGAGGGTGAGGGACGTGCCGTCCCAGGACTGCCAGGGCACAGCTGGCGGTGGGTGTGGGTGGGCTGGTGCCAGAGCCGCCGTCCGCTTAGCACCTGTGCCCGAGGGCTCCCGGTCAGGCGCCCCCTCCTCTCGCTGCCGGGCTGAGGAGCGCCCCGGGCGGCCCAGCCTCTGGTGGGGAGGCATTTGCACCTCCCCTCGGACCCTCGGACCCTCGCGGCAGGCTGCCGCCCTCCCCCCAGGCCTCGGCCCTGCCTGCAGGTCAGGCCCCGGGAAAGGGAACCGAACTCAGAGTCGGGGTGTGTGCGGAGGCCTTGGGGGACTCGAGCAGCGCCTGTGCGACCTGCGGGGCCGGGACTGGGCCGAGGAAGGCACGAGCCGGCCGCGGGGACAGGAGCCGGAGCTCCGGGGTGGCTGGCGCCCCTCCGGGCATCTGAGTTGGGGCGGGGAGGGGGGTCTGGCTGGGCCACTTGGGGAAGGGTCGTGACCTTGGAGAGGCAGGTCCCTCGGGCTGAGGGCAACCCCCCGGGCGGGCCTGGCTGTGACCTTTGGCAGCACCACCTCCGTGGCTCGTCTGTTCACCCCCGTTTGGGCCGAAGTCAGGGCTGGCCCGCGCCCCCCCAGACCCCTCATGGTGACAGGACAGGGCGGGGAGGGGGGGCGGGAGAGGACGCAGCCCCTGCCAGACGGTGCGGCCATGCGGACGGGGGTGGAGAGAGCGTGGAGGCTGGTCAGGGGACACTGCTCAGCGGGGACACTGCTCAGGGGGGAACTGCTCGGCGGGGACACTGCTCAGCGGGGACACTGCTCAGGGGGGAACTGCTCAGCGGGGACACTGCTCAGGGGGGAACTGCTCAGCGGGGACACTGCTCAGCGGGGACGCTGCTCAGGAGGGAACTGCTCAGCGGGGAACTGCTCAGCAGGGACACTGCTCAGGGAGGACACTGCTCAGTGGGGACACTGCTCAGGGGGGAACTGCTCGGCGGGGACACTGCTCAGGGGGGAACTGCTCAGCGGGGACACTGCTCAGGGGGGAACTGCTCAGCGGGGACACTGCTCAGGGGGGGACACTGCTCAGCGGGGACACTGCTCAGCAGGGACACTGCTCAGGAGGGAACTGCTCAGCGGGGAACTGCTCAGCAGGGACTCTGCTCAGGGAGGACACTGCTCAGTGGGGACACTGCTCAGGGGGGAACTGCTCGGCGGGGACACTGCTCAGGGGGGACACTGCTCAGCGGGGACACTGCTCAGGGAGGACACTGCTCAGCGGGGACACTGCTCAGCGGGGACACTGCTCAGGGGGGACACTGCTCAGGGGGGGAACTGCTCAGCGGGGACATTGCTCAGGGGGGAACTGCTCAGGGGGGACACTGCTCAGGGGGGACACTGCTCAGCGGGGACACTGCTCAGCGGGGACACTGCATAGTGGCGTGGGTCAGTCCACACGCCCCCACTGCCCCCCCACCCCCCACTGCTCGAACCCTGGCTCCCGGCGCCTCTGTTCTCCAAGCTTCGGAGCTCAGGCCTGGGGCAGGCGGGGAACAGACGGGCGCCTCTCCGCCCCCCCCCCCCCAGGTGTGGAACCAGAACGGCAGGAGCCCCTCCATCACCTTCGAGTACACGCTGCAGCAGCCGCCGCCGCACCCCCACCGCCTGCAGCCCGTCTACTACAGCTTCCCCACCTCCGAGAGCGCCGAGAGCCAGGAGCTGGACGGCCCGCGGCTGCTGGGCTTCCTGCACAACAGCTCGCTGTACGGCCAGGCCCCCTCCGAGCGCCCCGACAGCCGGCTGTTCGGGCCGCCGGGCGCGGAGACCAACGAGGTGTGCGAGCAGGCCGGCGGCGGGGCCTGCGAGGGCCCCCCCCAGGGCAAGGACCCCCGAGGTAACCAGAAGGGGGGGGGTCCGGCAGGGCCTCCGGGGGCGCGGGGCGTGGGGGAAGGGCCGTCAGTGCCCTCAGACGGCAGAGGAGCCTGGCATGAGGTGCGTGCCGGGCCGGCACAGGGCCAGGCCTTCCCATACGCCCGTCCTCTGACGTCCCCACTTGACAGACGGGGAGACTGAGGCTCAGAGAGGGAGGGACTTGCTCACAGCACGCAGGCCGCCATGGCGGGTGGGTGGGAGTGCAGCCCAGGGCAGACTGACCCCACCGCCCCTGCTCTTGCGGGTCTGGTAGAGACAGGCGGACAGACAGACAGACAGACAGACACCTCACCGGGTGCGGCCGGAGCTCTGGACGGGAACAGCGGGCAGCAGAGGGCCAGGGTGACTTCTCATCTGAGGGCCCGGGAACAGGCAAGGGTTGGCCGGCCGAGGGCGGGGGGGGGGGGGGGGACGAGGATGAGGCAGGAAATGAGGGGGGAGATGTGGTGGTGAGCCGGGGGCATGGTCCCCAAGACCCACACTGGCCGTTCCGATGGCCCCAGCTCCGCAGGGCTGTTCCGAGGGCCGAGGGTGGCCCAGACTGGGGAGGACCCCGCGCTCATTTGGGGAGCGGGTCTCCAAGCCCTTCCCGTGGAAGGCCGTGTCCGTGTCCTGGGGCCGCCGTAATAAGCGCTCACCCACTGGTGGCCAAGGTCAACGGAGAGGGGTTCTCTCCACTTCTAGAGGCCAGAGACCCCACGCCAAATTGTCGGGGTTCCAGGGGAGGGGCCTTCTGCCCTCTTCCCCCTCTTGCCCCCGTTCGGAGGGTGCCAGGTGTCCGAGGCTTCCGGCCGCACCCCTCCACGTCGCACCGCTGCTCCTCCGAGACCGACTCTGTGCCCTCCTCTTCCTGCAAGGACGGCAGCCATTGGGAGGAGGCCTCACCCTACATCCGGGTGATCTCCAGACCCTTAACCAGGCTGACGAGGATCCTATCCTATATTATAAAAGAGAAACATGCAAATGTGACCGTACTTTCGCTCCTGATTGGCTATGCTACCAGCCAATCAGGAGCGGGGGTGGGGCCAAGTGGTGCGAGCGTCCCCTGGGGTGGAGATGAAATGGTGGTGGCCGAGAGCGCCCAGCCCCCGGGGTGCTGTGAGAGGAAGTGGCGGCAGCAGCAGCGGTGGTGGTGGTGGCGGTGGCGGCAGGGAGTGCCTGGCCCCCGGGCGCTGTGAGCAGAAGTGGAGGCAAGCGCCCAGCCCCTGGGGCTGGGTGGTCGCAGGCAGCTGGGGCTGAGCTGAGCAGGGCAAAGCCTGGGTGCCCAAGGCCTAAAGCCTTGGGCAGGCTAGGGATGAGCCATCAGTTCGACATCCCCTGAGGGCTCCCAGTATGTGAGAGGGGGCAGGTTGGGGTGAGGGACCACCCACCCCCAGTGCATGAATTTCGTGCACCGGGCCCCTAGTTCTATATAATCCTATGTAATGACAGGCTAATAGGCAAATTCTTCTCTGAACCAGAGTTCAAGCAGAGGGTGGGGCTGGCCCATCAACAGCCTGTGGCCCCTCCTCACAACCAGCCTGGCCAGATTGGGCTGGCGGGACCCCACTCGTGCCTCTAGACTCCAAATAAGCTCACTTCCTGAGGTTCTGAGTGGATATGAATCTGGGGGAACCCCCTTCAACCCCTTGCAGACTCCCCACCGATCACCTAGGCCAGTGATCGGCAAACTGTGGCTCGAGAGCCCCAGGCCTCCGTTTGCCGCTCGGTTGACGAATGAGTTTGCCGACCACTGTCATAGACGACCCTTTACCTCCCTGCACACGATGTGCCACAACTGCCTAATCCTCACCGCTTCCGACCACACGGGAACATTTAGTCTAGCCCAGAGGTCGGCAAGCTCATTAAGTCAACAGAGCGGCAGACGGAATGTGGCTCGAGAGCCGCAGTTTGCCGACCACTGTCCTAGACCAGCTTGCGTGCTCCCCTCGGGATGTGTTCTCATGGGGCAGAGACCTGCCTCTCGGGGCTTCCGGGTCCACCCCCAGGGCTCGCCCCCCCCCCCCCCCCGAGCCCTCCACCATGTGAGGGGCTGCTTGAAGCTGAGCCACCATCTCCCTGGCAGACGGCAACGCCACGAGCGCGACCCTCCCCGCGGACAAGGAGGACCGAGAGGCCGACGCCCTCCGCCCCCCGCCGGGGATGCCCCCCGCCATCATCATCACCGGGGGCCAGATTCTGATCCCCAGCTCCACCTCCAGGGACCTCGTCTTCAACGAGACGATGCACAGCATCTTCGTGGCGGCCCCCCCCCCGGGGCGTCCCTGCCGAGAGCTTCTACGCGGACTATGACGAGGGTGAGGGGCCCGGTGCCTACCTGCTCAACAGCTCCTACCTGGAGCTGAGCAGCGACCCGGCGAACAACGGCTCGGCTGAGGCCGCCTTCCCCGACGCCAGCGCCAGCCAGCCCAACTCGGCCGGCAACAGGACACTCAAGGTCAGGTAGGCTGCACACCGCTGCTGCCCGGCCTGGCCAGGGCCCGGGGGCCGGTCTGAGCGAGGGAGGCCGCGCCGTGGGCTGTGGGGGGCTGGCCATGCTGCCCACACCCTCTCCCACCCCCTGGATCTGATCAGAGGCCTGGGTTTTAGTTTTTATCTTTTAATATATTTTACTAGAGACCCGTTGCAGGAAGATTCCTGCAAGAATAGGGCTTCCTGTGGCCTGAGCAAAGCTCCCTCCCTGCTCTGCTGCCTTGCTCCCTCCCTTCTCCAGTGCCTCACTCTCTCCTGTCTCTGCTTCCTCATTCCCTCCCTTCTCTGCTGGCTCGCTCCCTCCCTTCTCTGCTGGCTCGCTTGCTCGCTTCTTTGCAGCTTTGCTCCCTTCTGCAGCACTTGGCTTCCTTCTACACTGTCTTCTGCACCCGGATATGTAAATTAACCACCAACTTGGCTGTGTTGATTTGCATACTTGTGCTAATTGGTTGGTAGGTGTGGCTTGTTGGTGTAGAGGAGGCACGGCTAATTTGCATATTACACTTTTATTAGATAGGATTGATTTTTTTACAGAGAGGGAGGGAGAGGGATAGAAAGTCAGATATATCCATGAGAGAGAAACATCGATCGGCTGCCTCCTGCACACGCCCCACTGGGGATGTGCCCGCAACCAAGGTACATGCCCTTGATCGGAGTCGAACCCGGGACCCTTCAGTCCGCAGGCCGACACTCTATCCACTGAGCCACACTGAGGCCTGGGTTTTAGGGTAAAATAGTTTTGCGCCTCATTTTACACATTGCAATCGAAGAAGGAGGGAGGCGTGTGGGTTACAGTGAGTCCCGTGGGAGAGGTGAGGGGGGCGGGAGAAAGCCAGGCGGGGACGTCTCTGGGACCGGGTACCAGCCAACCGGACAGACACGGGTGCCAGTTAGCAGTTTCCAGGTTAACACGGCGGTAACGCTGAGGGGACTTGCGGTCTCCTCGATGGTGCCTGCGTGCTTTGAGGGGGTCTGGGAAAAAGGAAATGACTTTGACATTCCAGAGGTATGTTATTTTTCCTAAATGCAAAACAAACAAACAAACCAAAAAAAACCAGCGGACAAAAGACAGACCTTTGTTAGGGAGAGAGTGACTTTGACATCCAAAGGTATGCTGTCAGGCATGTGACTGCAGATGCAGAAAGCAAAACTAAAACAACAAGACGGCGCAGGGTGAGGTCGAGTCTGACCTTTGTTAGGGAGAAACAGGTCTTTGGTTTGGGAAGGTGTGTTAGCAGGGCGGTGTGTTAGCAGGGCGGTGTGTTAGCAGGGCGGTGTGTTAGCAGTGTGTTAGCAGGTGCGTCTTGTAGATGAAAAAAGGGCCCGGCTCTGCAGCCACGGTGGAGCTTGGGTGGAAGAGACCAGCCTGGGGTGGAATTACCCACCAGGAACCGGTCCTGGTGAGAAAGCTTTCATTCCGGAACATCCTGTGTGGCTCCTCTGGGTCTCTGAGTGTGTGGGGCCCGCCGTGCGCCCCTTCCCCCAGACCTGGCAGGTTTGGTATGTGGGGCGGGGAGAGGGACCCTGCCGGCCACGGGACTCAGACACGCCTGGCACCCTCTCTGGCCTCAGTTTCCCCATCCCTAAGGAGGCCTTGTCAGAGGATGCCCAGGGCCCGGCGTGCCCAGGCCCGGTGGGCACAGGCTCCTGGGTCTTCAGCCACATTCAGAGTCTCTCCTGCCCCATCCCAACTGACTGTTGCCCACCCCCAGCCCCTTGCGGGCACTCGGGTTTCCGGTGCAGTGGCTGTGCGTCCCAGGAATCGATACAATGGACTGCCACCCCTCGAGAGGCCAGGGGCGGGGAGAGGTCGGCCCCCCGCGGGCCGCCATCAAAGGGTGCAGCCGCAGACGAGGATGGTCTTTTAAGACAAAGGGCTGAGCAGGGGCGGGAAACCAGGCTGAGCCTGAAATAGCCCGTCTGGGCGAGCTGTCCAAACACAGGAAGTCGTCTGCTCCCCGGAGAGGGCGGGATCAAAGGGGCGGCTCAGAAAGGAAAGGTTATTTTCATCTTCTCAGGACGGCCCCAACGATCAGGGGGGGGGCCCCGCCGCCAGACCGAGACGTGGGAGCGAGCGTCTGAGACAGGCCGGGGAACAGGGGAGCGGGCGGCGCTTCGGGTCACGTATAAATACGCAGAGCTGGAGCGGGACCTGCGGGGTGGGAGGAGCCTGGCCAGAGTGGGAGGAGCTTAACCTGCTGGGTGGGAGGGGGCTGACCGGAGTGGGAGGGGCTTAACCTGCTGTGGTGGGAGGAGCCTGACCTGTTCGGGGTGGGAGGAGCCTAACTGTTCAGGGTGGGAGGAGCCTGACCTGTTCGGGGTGGGAGGAGCCTAACTGTTCGGGGTGGGAGGAGCCTAACTGTTCGGGGTGGGAGGAGCCTAACTGTTTGGGGTGGAGAAGCCTAACTGTTCGGGGTGGGAGGAGCCTAACTTGTTCAGGGTGGGAGGAGCCTGACCTGTTCGGGTGGGAGGAGCCTAACTGGGGTGGGAGGAGCCTGGCCTGTTCGGGTGGGAGGGGCCTAACTGTTCGGGGTAGGAGGAGCCTGACCTGTTCGGGGTAGGAGGAGCCGGACCTGCCCGGGGTGGGACGGAGGCGGGGACACAGCCTCCCAGCGCCAGGGGCAGTCCTCAGCCCGCCCGCCGTTGGACTCCTAGGGCTGCGGGGCGCCGGCTCCCTTCCCGACGGAAGCAGCGGTTTCCTGGGTGTTTTTCTCCAGGCACCGAGCGCGATGCGTGGTGCCCACTGAGAAGTGTCCTAACCCGTAGGGATCTTTCTGAGTCGATTTCACCCGACCTGACGACGCTGCGGGGAGCAGTTTCAAGGGCCCGCGAGCACGCCCCGGACAACGGCTGCCTGAGTTTATGCATCAGAACCGCAGGGCAAGACCTGGGCGTGACAGGGAATCACAGGCGGTGGGCTAGGGAGGCGGGAGCAAGCCCAGCGGGGAGCCCGGGGGCTGGGTAAAAAGTGAAATGATGGACACGTGCTTCTTTTACCCAACGGGGTGCAGGATAACGGGGTGCAGGATAGCGGGGTGCAGGATAACGGGGTGCAGGGTAGCGGGTGCAGGATAGCGGGGTGCAGGTAGCGGGGTGCAGGGTAGTGGGTGTCAAGGGTGAACCGGTAACGGTGCTGAGGGGTCTCTGCTCTGGTGCAGGAATGGGGGGGGGGGGAGATGACTTTGCTATTGCAAAGGCATGCCGACCGCAGCGGCAAAAACAGACCCCAGGCTGTGGAGGTCCAGGTTGACCTCTGTCAGGGGCGGTCCCAGCCCAGCGCACAACCGCCCGCCTTGAATGCCGTTCCTTCGGAAGTTTCCATTTCCAACCATTCGTCCCTTGTGGCTCTTCTCAGTCCGTGAGTCTGTGGGGCCCTCTGTGCAGGCCCCCCCTGAACCGGTCAGGGCAGCGTGTGGCCTTCGTGCGCCCACAGGGGCAGGCCCCCCCCACCCCAGGCAGACCCTTTGTGCCTGGCATCGAAGGTTATTTTAAACCGGCTGCCCCGGGGCGGTGAGTCACCGCCTGCCGCCCGGGGGAGCGTGTAATTAGATGAAGATGCCCGTCTCCTGTTTAGGGGGGCGGGGAGGCTCCCCTAAGGCCTTCCTCCTGGCCTTTGTTCTCCGGGAGTCGCAGAGCTGCATCTTCCAATCAAGTGTGAGGGGCGATCTCCCCGGCCCTCCCCCCAGAGGCCTCGCCCCCCTCACCGGTGGGGCGGCTTCAGGCCCTCTGGTCTCAGGTGACAGGGCCTGGCGAGGGGGAGGAGCATGTCCAAGTTCTCGCTCGTTTTTCTTTCTTTGTCAATTGCAGTTGCCATTCAGTATTTGGTGTACAGCATAGCAGTAGACAATCATAGCGTTTCTTTTTTATTTTCTTAAAAAATATATTCTATTGCCAGAACGGGTTTGGCTCAGTGGATAGAGTGTCAGCCTGCAGACTGAAAGGTCCCGGGTTCGATTCCGGTCAAGGGCACGTACCTTGGTTGCGGGCACATCTCCAGTAGGGGGTGTGCAGGAGGCAGCTGATCGATGTCCCTCTCTCATCAATGTTTCTGACTTTCTATCCCTCTCTCCCTTCCTCTCTGTGAAAAAAATCAATAAAATATATTTTTTTAAAATTTATATATATATATATATATATTATATTGATTTTTGCAGAGAGAAAGGGAGAGAGAGAGTTAGAAACATCCATCAGCTGCCTCCTGCACACCCCCTACTGGGGATGTGCCCACAACCAAGGTACACATGCTTTGGCTCGGAATCGAACCCGGGACCTTTCAGTCCGCAGGCCGACGCTCTATCCACTGAGCCACACCGGTTTTGGTAATCATAATGTTTAGTGTCTCCCGCCCCATATTTCCAGCATCCCCCTGGCATGGTTATTACAATACTATCGATATATTTCCTGGGTTTCTTCTTGTTTTTAAAAAATGTGTCTTTATTGGTTTCGGAGAGGAAGGGAGAGGGAGAGAGAGAGAGAGAGGGAGGGGAGAAGAGAGGGAGGGAGAGAGGGAGGGGGAGGGAGGGAGGGAGGGAGGGAGGGAGGGAGGGAGAGAGAGAGAGAGAGGGGGAGAGGGAGAGAGAGAGAGAGAGGGAGGGAGGGAGAGAGAGAGAGAGAGAGAGAGGGAGGGAGGGAGGGAGGGGAGAGAGAGAGAGAGAGAGAGAGAGAGAGAGGAACATCCATGAGGAGAGAGAATCATGGATCGGCTGCCTCCTGCACGCCCCCCACTGGGGGTGGAGCCCGCAGCCCAGGCCTGTGCCCCGACCGGGAATCGAACCCTGACCTCCTGGTTCATAGGTCAACACCCAACAGCTGGGCTCCTCTCACTGTTAAGGAGGATCGTGGGGGACTGTCCCCTTCCCGGGGGCACTAGGAAAGGGCTGGGGGGCCCTGGAGTGAAGCCACCAGGTGAGGCGGCTCTGCAGGCTCCGAGCTGCTGTGCAACCAGCCACTGCTCCCTGCTCCCTGCCTGCGGCCTCCCACCGCCCTGCTAACACACCGCCCTGCTCCCCCCCCCCCCCCCACTCCGGTCTGGGCAGCCTCCTCCATTCATTCATTTCTTCCTGGTCCGGGTAGATTCCTCCTGCCCCAGAGCCGCAGGGCCTGCAGGGGCTGCTCCTGCAAAAGCAAAGGGTGCAGCCATTCCCATCCGCTTGGACAAGTCCGACCAGCGTCTCTGCTCAGAACAGACCGGAAGCCTTTCAGGGCATGTCCCGCGCCCTGGGCCAGACAGCAGGGCCCAGGACGGACCCGAGGCTGCGCCCCGGTTTCCCCTGCGGCAGTCCGCTCCTCCTCGCAGCCCCCCAGGACCTCAGGGAGGCGATGGCCCGCTGCAGTGTCCCCAGAGATCAAGGTCAAGGCCGGGCAATGAGGGCCCCCTGGAGCCGAGCCCTGGGAGCCGCCGCCGGCCACCTCCCTGCTCCCCTCCGAGTCCCCCAGGAGCCCCCATCGGATGTGGAGGCCGGGCCAGCACACCCCTGGTTCAGGGGAGCCAGCAGCCCTAACAATGGCTGGCTCAGGCCGCCAGCATTGCGGCCAAGAATCCCGGCTGGTCGCTGGCTGGTGGCTGGCGGGGAAGCGCGTGCCTCTCTCCTCGCAGAGCAGCCCGCAGACTGGGCACCCCCCCCCCCCCCCCCGCCCGTCTGCCGAGGTTTCTATTTTGATAATTGGAGGCGAATGGCTGGTGGCCCCATTCAATCGGAGTCCCGGCTGGGGAGGCGCGGGCAGAGCCTGGCACAGTCCCAGCACAGAGGTGCCTCGGACGCCCCTTCCCGGGGAGGTGCGGGGGGAGTGATGAGGCAGGTTTGGCCCACCCTCTCCCCCTACCCCCCCCCCCAGGAGCCGTGACAAGCTCAGTGCAGGACTCGGTCACACCCACCCGCCCGCGGTGCCCCCTCCGTCTCCCTGGCCTGACAGTGGGCGCTCGCACCCTCATGGCTGGGGTGCTGCCTGGGGCTCAGGACAGGATGCTGTTCCCTAAAACACAGCCCCCCCACCCCCCCGGGAGGACCCCGCCCCCAGGAGAGCTCAGAGCCTGTGGGCGAGCACCCAGGCTCCTCACCCGTCTCTGCTCGGCCTCCTTCCCAGACCCCGGCCCAAGCCCCGCAAGCAAGGCGTGAGCGCGGCGGACATGTACCGGTGGAAGCTGTCCTCGCACGAGCCCTGCAGCGCCACCTGCACCACAGGTACCGGCCGCTCCGGGGCAGGGGGCGGGCCCCAGGCAGGGGGCGGGCCTCCCGGGCAGGGGGCGGGCCCCGGGGAGGGGGCGGGCTCCGGGGCAGGGGGCGGGCCCCGGGGAGGGGGCGGGGCCCCGGGGAGGGGGCGGGCCCGGGCAGGGGGCGGGCCCCCCACGCTCCTCCTCATGGTCATGCGTAGAGCGGATGTCCTTTGGGTTCATAGTGAGAAGTCTGGGGGGTGAGGCGCCCACAGCACACACGTGGGGAGACAGACCCACGTGGTCCAGGACCCAGGGCCTGGTTCAAGTGCCAGGACCTCATCCAGGCAGGAGGTGGGAGGGGGACTGAGACCCTTGTGGCACCCGACAAGCAGGCACATGGAAGGGTTGAGCCAGGATTTGAACCCACATCTGTCTGCCCACTGGCCGGCGCTCCCACACTGAGGCACTGGCCGCAGACACCAGGGGCTGGGCTCCATCTGCTGCCAGCCCTGCTCCTGCCCCCCCACCCCCCAGGGGGTGCTTCGAGGTCGGAGCCATCAGCTGTGGCAGGGAGACCGAGGGCCGCCTTACCTGCACCTGGGACTGCAGAGCTGGGTTTGGGTGACAGCGGGGTCCTGCCCCAGGCCCTCCCCGCAGCCGGGTGCCCCTGCAGTCTGGCCAGCGAGGAGGAGGAGGCCAGCCACTGGCCGGACCTGGGCAGCCGTGGTCCCGTGTGGGCACACCTCCTGCCGCCTTGGTTGGCATCTCGGGGCACGGGGGAAGGAGCCGGCGAAGTGGCTTGCAGGGTTTGGAGGGGACGCGGTCCTTATGCTCGCTCTTGGCTGGACCCGGGGGCCTGCTTCCTGAGCGGGACGTGGGACACGCCCTTTGTCCCCTGACACCAGGAGGGTGCAAGTGGGTCTTTTTTTTTAATCTCCACCCGAGGACATTTCCCCACTGATTGTTAGGGAGAGTGGGAGGGAGAGGGAGAGGGAGAGAGAAACATGGATGTAGAGAAACACATCGATTGGATTGCCTTCTGCCTGAGCCGTGACCAGGGTCCGGGCCTGGGAGGAGCCTGCAACCAAGGCAGGTGCCCTTGGCCAGTAGGTGCCCTTCGGTCCGAAGGCCGAAGCTGTACCCACCGAGCCGCACCGGCCAGGGCACGCGCCAGGCTCTGTGGGGTCAGCGAGCGGAGCGCGGGAGCTGCCCCGTCTGGTGGCCCCCTGGCAGATGCTTACCCTCCGGGAGCCCGCGCTTCCACCTGCAGAGCGGGCCGAGCACCTGGCCAGGGTGGTCATGGGGCCGCATGTGACTCGGGGGTCGGGTCCCTCGCCGCCCCTCCCACATGCTCTGTGCCCTGCACCTGGTCCCCAGGACCGAGGCCGGCTGCTCCCAAAGCCCCGTCTCAGGGCAGCGAGGCCAGCGAGGCCAGCGGGCGCTGGGGGTGGCGACCCTCCCGGGCACCAGCTGCCTGACCGTGCAGCGTTGTGGACACAGCGGGACCTCACTGTCCGGGGGTCTCCCTTGCACATAGCCCTTCCCCTCCCACGGACAAGGCCCCTCCCCTCCACGCACATAGCCCCTCCCACTCCCAAGTGCATCTCCGGTCTCGGGGCTCAGCCACACGGCTTTTCCTTAGAGACGCACTCTGCTCTCTGGGGGGGGGGGGGGGGGGGGGGGATGCGAGCTCTGCTCTCTCTGGGAGGGATGTGGGCTCCGCTCTCTGGGGGGGGAATGCGGGCTCTGCTCTCTGGGGGGGGAATGTGGGCTCTGATCTCTGGGGGGGAGGGGGGAATGCGGGCGAGCTCTTACTCTGAGTCTCAATGATTTCAAAAGGTTCCTCAGGCCCTCGCACCCCCAGGGCCCAGGGGTGACGGGAGGCGACCCGGGGACCCCTCTGTTTCGTGGTCCCCAATCTCAAGGCAGGGGTCCCTGTCTAGGGAGGTTTGAGACTGTGGCATGAAGAGGGGGGCCCCAAATTGTACTCTGACTCTCCCGGCTGCTTGGGGATGTCCCCATTTTGGGGTCGAGCAAGCTGAGGCCTGGCAGGTCTGAGGGTATTTGTGTCACCCCACTGAGCTGGGACTCCAATTCCAGTCTCTCTTGGGGGCCTGCCGGTCCCTGCGGGCCGAGCAGGGAGTGAACCATCGGGCGCTGGGCGAGGGGCTGCATTCCCCGGCTGGGGCTTCCCTGGGCCGGAGCTGATGTCTGCGCCCGGAGCAGTCCCAGCGGCCCTGGCCAGGGAGCCCCCCCCCCCCCACTCCCCAACCCTGCCATCCCCCACAGAGAGGCCTGCAGCTGAGCACCCAGCGGGGGCAGGGCGGGGACTGCAGCCTGGCTGCCCCTCCACAGAGAAGAGGACCCCGAGGGGCTGCTGGCCGGGCTGGGCTCCAGGCAGGCTGCTGGTTTCAGCACCGCAGGGCGGGGAGGGGGCAGGGGAGGGGGCTGGGCTCTCAGGTTGGGCACATTGGCCCCTCCTGGGGGACCCCACCCAGAGGGAGGTTCCCACTTCTTCATCATTCAGGAAGGCATCTCTCTCTCCCTCTCTTCCTCCCTCTCTCTCTCCCTCCCTCTCTCTCCCTCTCTTTCCCTCCCTCTCCCTCTCTTCCCCTCTCTTCCTCCCTCACTCCCTCCTTCCCTCTCTCTCCCCTCTCTTTCCCTCTCCCTCTCTTTCTCTCTCTCCCTCCCTCTCTCTCCCTCTCTTTCCCTCCCTCTCTCTCTCTTCCCCTCTCTCCCTCCCTCACTCCCTCCTTCTCTCTCTCTCCCCGCTCTTTCCCTCTCTTTCTCTTTCTCTCTCTCTCTCTCTCTCTCTCTCTCTCTCTCTCTCCCTCTCCCCCATCTCTCTCCCTCTCTCTCCCTCTCCCCCCTCTCTTTCTCTCTCTCACCCACATACAGAGTAACAATAATAGCAAACCTGCCCCCACCCAGGCCGTCACCAATGCTGACTGCCACCCTGAGTCATCCTGGCTCCTTGGCAGGGACCCACCACTGCCTGTGAGCGTGGCCTGAGTCCCAGTGGTGCCAGGCACTGGTGCTGGGGAGGAGGACAGAGCAGCAGAGGGTGGAGGCGGGACAAGGAATTAGCAATCTGAGGCGAGAGACAGCCTGTGGGGATTTGTGGAGCCCAGAAAGGGACACACAGCTCTGGAGACAGAAGGTTTGGGGAAGGGGGGGGAGGAGTGTGATGGGGAGTGGAACATGCCACAGGAAGGCAGGAGTCTAAGAGCTAATATAATATTCAGGGAGGTTGGAGAGGGCTGGAATGGTTAGATTCATATTCATCCACCAATCCACTCATTCAGTAACCTATCCATCCATCCACCAACCTATCCATCCATCCATCCACCCATCAACCCATCCATCCACCAACCTATCCGTCCATCCACCCACCAACCCATCCATCCTTCCTTTCATCCATCCATCCATCCACCCACCCATCCACCTTCCACCAACCTATCCATCCATCCATCCACCCACCTATCCACCTTCCACCAACCCATCCATACATCCATCCACCTACCCACCAACCTATCCATCCATCCACCAACCTATCCATCCATCCATCCACCCACCCATCCACCTTCCACCAACCCATCCATCCATCCATCCACCTACCCACCAACCTATCCATCCATCCACCCACCAGCCCATCCATCCATCCATCCATCCACCTACCCACCAACCTATCCATCCATCCACCCACCAACCCATCCATCCATCCATCCACCTACCCACCAACCTATCCATCCATCCACCCACCAACCTATCCATCCATCCACCATCCTATCCATCCATCCATCCACCCACCCACCCACCCACCTATCCATCCATCCATCCACCTACCCACCAACCTATCCATCCATCCACCCACCAACCCATCCATCCATCCATCCACCTACCCACCAACCTATCCATCCATCTACCCACCAACCTATCCATCCATCCACCAACCTATCCATCCATTCATCCATCCATCCATCCACCAACCTATCCATCCATCCATCCATCCACCCACCCACCAACCTATCCATCCACCCACCCACCAACCTATCCATCCATCCACCCACCAACCTATCCATCCATCCATCCATCCATCCACCCACCCACCCACCTATCTCCCACTCACCCATAGCTGGCTAGTTGTTGCATGAATGGAAATCGGTGACACCCGGCTTTATAGAGGCCATTTGAGTTTATTCAAAGCCCAGGGTTGTAACAAATAAACTGGGTGCCCAGCCTGGGCTAGACGGGTGGGGAGCTGGGGTACAGAGAGAAGAGGTCAGACCCTTGGATACAGGCAGAGAGAGTTCGGGTCCACAAAGCTGTCTTCCCTGAGCTCTCCTGTCATGGTCTGTAAGCTGGTTGCTGTCCTTGTCATCAACGGACACCAGGCGGCTGGGCTCCGGGCAGCCAGGTGACCTTTCCCTTTCCTGAACCCAGGAGTCATGTCGACCTACGCCACATGCGTGCGCTACGACGGCATCCAGGTGGAGGACAGCTACTGCGACGCCCTGACCCGCCCGGAGCCGGTGCAGGACCTCTGCGTGGGGAGGGAGTGCCTGCCCAGGTACTGGCCCAGGCCCGCAGGGTGTGCGTGGGGTGGGGGCCGGGCTCTGCTCCCTCCAGGGGGCTCTGTGGGCGGGGCCGGCGGGGACGACCCTCCAGGGTCCCTCTGCGTCCGCAATGTCCTCTGTCACTGTGCCTTGCACACAGTAGGTGCTCAGTCAGTGTCCTGTCACTGTGCCTTGCACAAGTAGGTGCTCAATCAGTGTCCTGTCACTGTGCCTTGCACAAGTAGGTGCTCAGTGCCCTGTCACTGTGCCTTGCACACAGTAGGCGCTCAATCAGCCTCTCTCGGCGGACGGAGAAACCTTTCTGAACACGACTGCACCCAGGGGACACCTCAGCCCAGAGTGTATGAGCCTCTGGTTCCCTGTGACATGGGGGGAGGGGCACCCTGTCCTTCTACCCCTCCCTCCTGTCCCGCCTCCCTGAGGGTCAGCGTGCCCTCCTCCCAGCCACGCTCATGGCGGGAGCTGGAGCGGGTCCCGGATGAGCCCCGGGTACCAGCCCGCTGTCACCCATCAGTGTGAGACCAGCCTCTGGCCTTGTCCCTGACTGTGCTACACGCCCTGCTCCCCACCCCTGGGGCGTCTGCTCCCCACCGCCAGGGTCTCTGCTCCCCATGCACATGGCCCCGCCCCTCCCACGCACATGGCCCCGCCCATCTCATGCACATGGCCCCTCCCCTCCCATGCACATAGCCTTCCCCTCCCACGCACATGGCCCCTCCCCTCTCACGCACATGGCCCCGCCCATCATGCACATAGCCTGGAAGGCCAGGTGGTTGAGAGCAGGTAGAGGCGACCCCAGGTAGGCCAGGTGCTCACCACACCCCACTTGGGTGTTCCCACAGCTTGGGGGCCCCGGGCAGCGGCTCCACCGAGGGGCCTCGCAGGGAGCGAGCAGAGGACGGATGTGGGGTTGGTTGCACGGGGGGGGGGGGGGGGGGGAGTTGGGGTCACCGAGGCCCGCCCTCCGCCCGGCAGGTGGGAGACCAGCAGCTGGAGCGAGTGCTCGCGCACCTGCGGCGAGGGCTACCAGTACCGCATCGTGCGCTGCTGGAAGATGCTGTCGCCCGGCTTCGACAGCTCCGTGTACAGCGACCTGTGCGAGGCGGCGCACGCCGTGCGGCCCGAGGAGCGCAAGACCTGCCGCAACACCGAGTGCGGGCCGCAGTGGGAGATGTCCGAGTGGTCCGAGGTGCGCGGAGGGCCGGCTGTGTGCGGGGAGGGCGGTGCGCGGGAGGTGCGTGCGGAGGGGCGGGCTGTGTGCGGGGAGGGCGGGTGCGAGGGATGGGGAGGGGCCGTGCGTGTAGGAGGGGCTGTGAACATGGGAGGTGCGGGCGCAGGTACGGGCGGGACTGTGTGCGTGGGAGGGCGGGTGTGGGGGGAGGGGCAGGTGCGTGGGAGCGTGGAGGGCGGGTGTGTGTTGGGAGGACCAGGTGGGGGGGGAGGGCTGTGGGAGGGGAAGGGACTGTGCACATGGGAGGGCGGGTGCGTGGGAGGGTGGGTGGGTGTGTAGGAGGGGTAAATGCGTGGGAGGGGCGGGGCCATGTGCGGGCCCTCGGGAGCCAGGCGGGAGCCGCAGGCAGTCCTGACCCCACCCGCTCCCGCTCCTCAGTGCCCGGCCAAGTGCGGGGAGCGCAGCGTGGTGACCAGGGACATCCGCTGCTCCGAGGACGAGAAGCTGTGCGACCCCAACACCAGGCCCAAGCGGGAGAAGGACTGCACGGGGCCCCCCTGCGACCGCCAGTGGACCGTGTCTGAATGGGGGCCGGTGAGCCGGGCCCAGGGCGGGGCGCTCCCAGGGCTGCCTGGGGTCCGGGCGCGTGGCCCACCCACTCTTCCCGAGTGAGGACGTGGGGGGAGAACTGGCCTTTCCTTGACCCAAAAACAGGGGCTCCATGGCCGTCCCCTTCCCGGACCCGCTGTCTGTCTCCCCAATGTCCCTCTGGTCAGGGGAAAGACGCTCAGGTGCCCGCTGGGTGCCGGGCACACATGTGCCCACATGGGGTTTTAGGGGTGCTTTGCCGTGTGCCTTCCGTCAAGCACACAGCTTTTCTGTAATTCGAACGTGGTTACCTTGGCAGCAGCACCCCATTTGGGGGGGCGGGGGCGGTCCTCTCTGGGGAATGCGGTGGGGCTCGGGGAGGGCCGGGCCTGACGCCTGTCCCCCTGTCTATCCCCCTGTCTGCCCCCCTGCCTGCCCCCCTGCCTGTCCCCCTGTCTGTCCCCTGCCTGCCCCCCTGCCTGTCCCCCTGCCTGCCCCCCTGCCTGTCCCCCTGCCTGCCCCCCTGCCTGCCCCCCTGTCTGCCCCCCTGCCTGCCCCCCTGCCTGCCCCCCTGCCTGTCCCCCTGCCTGCCCCCCTGCCTGTCCCCCCGCCTGCCCCCCTGCCTGTCCCCCCGCCTGTCCCCCCCGCCTGTCCCCCTGCCTGCCCCCCTGCCTGCCCCCCTGCCTGCCCCCCTGCCTGTCCCCCTGCCTGCCCCCCTGCCTGCCCCCCTGCCTGTCCCCCCGCCTGCCCCCCTGCCTGCCCCCCTGCCTGTCCCCCTGCCTGCCCCCCTGCCTGCCCCCCTGTCTGTCCCCTGCCTGCCCCCCTGCCTGTCCCCCTGCCTGCCCCCCTGCCTGTCCCCCTGCCTGCCCCCCTGCCTGCCCCCCTGTCTGCCCCCCTGCCTGCCCCCCCTGCCTGCCCCCCTGCCTGTCCCCCTGCCTGCCCCCCTGCCTGCCCCCCTGTCTGTCCCCTGCCTGCCCCCCTGCCTGTCCCCCTGCCTGCCCCCCTGCCTGCCCCCCTGCCTGCCCCCCTGCCTGTCCCCCTGCCTGCCCCCCTGCCTGCCCCCCTGCCTGTCCCCCTGCCTGCCCCCCTGCCTGCCCCCCTGCCTGTCCCCCTGCCTGCCCCCCTGCCTGTCCCCCTGCCTGTCCCCCTGCCTGCCCCCCTGCCTGTCCCCCCGCCTGCCCCCCCGCCTGTCCCCCCGCCTGTCCCCCCTGCCTGCCCCCCTGCCTGCCCCCCTGCCTGTCCCCCTGCCTGTCCCCCTGCCTGCCCCCCTGCCTGTCCCCCCGCCTGCCCCCCTGCCTGTCCCCCCGCCTGTCCCCCCGCCTGTCCCCCTGCCTGCCCCCCCGCCTGCCCCCCTGCCTGCCCCCCTGCCTGTCCCCCTGCCTGCCCCCCTGCCTGCCCCCCTGCCTGTCCCCCCGCCTGCCCCCCTGCCTGTCCCCCCGCCTGTCCCCCCGCCTGTCCCCCTGCCTGCCCCCCTGCCTGCCCCCCTGCCTGCCCCCCTGCCTGTCCCCCTGCCTGCCCCCCTGCCTGTCCCCCTGCCTGCCCCCCTGCCTGCCCCCCTGCCTGCCCCCCTGCCTGCCCCCCTGCCTGTCCCCCTGTCTGTCCCCCTGCAGTGCAGCGGCAGCTGCGGGCCGGGCCGCATGGTCCGGCAGGTGTACTGCAGGACCAGCGACGGGCGGGTGGTGCCCGAGTCGCAGTGCCAGATGGAGACCAAGCCGCTGGCCATCCACCCGTGCGGCGACAGGAACTGCCCTGCCCACTGGCTGGCCCAGGACTGGGAGCGGGTGAGTGTGCTGGGCCCGGCCGGGCGGGTGGCGGGGGGCGGGGGGGGGGGCACGCGGTCACAATGCGGGGGGTCGTTGTAAAGTGTAACGCACCCTTCGCTGGCAATTAATCTGAAGCAGAAAAAAGCAGAAAGGTAGGAAACCACCTTAAAACTTCCAATCTCTTGCCAAAACCGGTTAGGCTCCGTGGATAGAGCGTTGGCCTGCGGACTGAAGGGTCCCGGGTTCGATTCCGGTCAAGGGCATGGACCTTGGTTGCGGGCACATCCCCAGTGGGGGGGGCGTGCAGGAGGCAGCTGATCGATGTTTCTCATCGTTGTTTCTGACTTTCTATCCCTCTCTCTTCCTCTCTCTAAAAAAAATCAATAAAATATATTAAAAAGAGAGATTCAAAAAACCCCACAAACTTCCCATCTCAGTAGGCAGCTGCTCAGCGATGTGTGCAGACTATCCCCCCTCCCCCCCTCCCCTACAGCCCCCTCAACACTTCCCCACGTTCGTATGGGGAGACTTGGAGGGCGGGTCCTCGGCCCCGTGACCAGCTTCGGCGTCACCACCTGCGACCCAGCCCGGTCGCTGTCCGCCCGCTGTCCCAGGTCATCTCGGGCCGAACGGCCACGAACCGTTTTGTTGCAAAACAGCTGGTTTTCTGCCGACTTGCATTTAACCAAACCCGTCTGTGGCCCAATGGTTAGCGGCCGGAGTTCTCAGCCCTTACGCCTCCCGCCTCGGCGTGTCCCCCGGTGGCTACCGACTGAGCTGTTGCCACCGGAGCGGCGAGGGCCGTAGCCCGGCCTCTGACCCCCGGCCTCTGCCCCCGCCTGTCCCCCCGCCTCAGTGCAACACCACCTGCGGCCGCGGCGTGAAGAAGAGGCTGGTCCTGTGCATGGAGCTGGCCAACGGGAAGCCGCAGATGCGCAGCGAGCCGGAGTGCGGGCTGGCCACCAAGCCGCCCGAGGAGAGCACGTGCTTCGAGAGGCCCTGCTTCAAGTGGTACACCAGCCCGTGGTCTGAGGTGAGCACTGCCCGTCCCCCCTACCTCCACCGAGGCTGCCGGGGCCAGGCCCGAGGTCTGAGCCTGTCTCCGTACCTCCTCTCCTGCCCCAAGTGCCCCTCACGTGCCCCCTCGTCAGCCTCCATCGTGGCTTCCACCCCGGAAAGCTGCTCAGCTCTGCCAAGTCAGCTGGCGCCAGAGCCACCTCTTCCAGGAAGCCTTCCTGGATCTCACCTCTGGGACCCTTGCAAGGCTGGTCCCGGGCTTTTTAGTCTGGGTCACTTCTGGCCTGGACTGGCCACCTTTCAGTCATGCGTACTCCAACACGGCCTGACGCTTGTCACGGGGCAGGCAGAGCAGGTGGCCCCTTAGGGCTTGTGGGGGACCCCCCCCCCCCCGGCCACGGGAACCAGAGTCCAGGCAGGGGGCAGGGCCCGGGGCAGCAGAAGGGCAAGACGTGTGCTCAGGGGCAGAGCGAAGCCAGGAGGAAGGGCAGCAGCTCTCATCCTGGGGGCGGCTCAGCCAGGGGGACTAGGAGGGGGCAGTGGCTGTGGGCATCAGGACATGTCAGGGTGCAAGGGGCCCCCCCTGAAACGGCTGGATTTGGCTAGGAGGTGAGGGTGGGAAGGGAGTGGGTGCAGCTAGGGCTTGGGGTCCGTGGAGGCCATGCTGAACCTGTACCTTGAAAAGGGCACCAGGCCTCAGCTGTGGGGGGAGGGCAGCTGTGGGGGGAGGACGGCTGTGGGCCGGCAGAACCCGCTAAGGGCACGGGCTGTGCTGGGTGCCAACCCTGAAGCGAGGAGAGCCATGAACGGGGGGGTGAGGGGGAGCCCAAAAGACAGCCTGGGAGCGCTGGGGGAGGGGCTCCCCTCTGTTGCCCCATGGCAGTGAGTGGGGAGGGGTGCCTGGCACGGACAGTGGGTGCGGGAGGCTCAGTGAGGGCTTATTCCTCCAGCTGCTTCGCCCCTCCCAGGGCAGAGGAGCGGGTGCCAGGACAAACCCAGAGGCCCCTCGGGGCGTGCACCCCAGGCCGGCTGTCTGCTGGGCTCGGGGCCGAGCCTTGTCCGGGCATGGCGGCGGCGCCCCCCCCCCAAGTCCCGACCTCCTGTGCGTGGGGGCCGTGGCCTGGGTGACGCGGGGTCGGGGTCAGCGTGCGGGGGAGCGAGGGGAGCGGAGCTGAGGGCTGTTGGCAGGAGGCTGGGGGCTAACCGGGGTCACAGCTGTCCCTGGCGTTTGGGCAGCTCGGCGGGGTTTTCCGAGGGCGACATCTGGAAAGCGAGCGCGGAGGGGGCTCGGGGGGCGGGTGCCGTTGGCCCGCGGCAAACACCGCTCTTCCCGGAGCGGGAAGCGGTGCGCTGGGTCCCGGCCCCACGTCCTGGGCATCGGGGGACCCGGGAAAGCCTGGGGAGGTGGGGGTCGTGGAGAGAAGAGGCTCACCCCCTCCTGTGCGGAGGGAAACTGAGGCAGCACTGGGGGGGGGCGCTGAGTACCAGTCTCCTGACGGGCAGCCAGTGCCCTCCCCTGCTCGGTCCCCCGAGCTGTGCGCGCCCCGCGTGAGCCGGGCCTCGGCAGCCCCTGGAGACGCGGGTTCCTCCCCCTCCCCCGTCAGTGCACCAAGACCTGCGGGGTGGGCGTGCGGATGCGGGACGTCAAGTGCTACCAGGGGACCGACATCGTGCGTGGCTGCGACCCGCTGGTGAAGCCTGTGGGCAGGCTGGCCTGTGACCTGCAGCCCTGCCCCACGGAGCCCCCAGGTGAGGCGAAGCGGCTTCCCGAGGAGGCGTGGTCAGAGCCAGGGCCTGGGGGGCTGTGGGGAGTGAGGTTCCCCCGGGACGGCGGAGCCCGCGGGAGGCGAGGGCAGGAGGGGCGGCCGGTGAGGCCTGGCGTCTTCAGGGTCCCCAGGAGCCACGCGCCACCTGGGGCTCGGCAGTGTGTGTGGGGGGGGCGGGGCCTCAGGGCGGGGCACACGGGAGGCAGGGGGGGGGGCTGAATGTGTCTCTGGCTGGGCACCGGGAAGGTGGGCGAGCTGGGCTTCGAGGGGGGCGCCGTGGGCCTCCCAGGGGTACTTTGGGGGTGAGGTCAGCGATTCCTCCAAACCCTGGCCCCCTGCACATCACCCTCCCCCCTGCGCAGGTCACACCGTTGGTGGGGACCCGTGTGGGTCCTGGGACGAGGGGCAGCACTGGGGTGGCAGAGAAACAGAGCTCGGGTGCCCGCCGTGAGCTGGGCGGCCCGAAGCCCCTGAACCTGGCACGGGCACAGCTGGCGCTCCCGTCAGCCGGGCTGAGGGCACGAGGGGGCGGGGGCAGCGGCGGCGGGCCCGTCCTGATGCCCGCGCCCCCCCCACGCCCTCCCTCAGACGACAGCTGCCAGGACCAGCCGGGCACCAACTGCGCGCTGGCCATCAAGGTGAACCTGTGCAGCCACTGGTACTACAGCAAGGCCTGCTGCCGCTCCTGCCGGCCGCTCCACGCCTAGCCGGCCGCCCCGACCCCGCGCCCGGCCGTGACCATGTGAAACTGAGCCTCCTCTCCCGGGAGGGGGCGCCCCCCGCCCAGCACCCAGAGCCCAGAGGTGGAGGGGACAGGCCCTCCTGCCTCCCGCCCCCCCAGCCTGCTCCGCCCGGGGAAGGTCCAGCCTGCCTCCGGGGCGGCGAGAAGGGGGGCGGGCAGGAGGATGAGGGGCCGCCTGGGGCGACGCCTCCCCGAGGAGTGTCATTGGCTGCCCTCAAACCCGCCACCTCCCCCCCCCCCCCCCCCCCGGCCTTGTCCGCGCTCGGGGGCCACCGCACTTTACGCCCGGGAAGAGGGGCCTCCCGCACACCCCGTCCTCCACGGCACCCACACGTTAATAAAGTGTCTATTTATGGCGGCTCCCAGTGGCTCTGAGTCAGGCCGGACTGCGCAGGGTCCCGTCGCTGACCTTTGCCCTTCCTCTCCCTCCTCCCCACCCCATCTCCCCCGGGGCTGGGCACAGGGCTGGGTGCAGCCGGGCCGCCGGGCGCAGCGGCTCCCCGAGGAGTGACAGGGCGGGGCGCCCGCAGGCAGGAGGGTCAGGGGCACCCAGACTCGATGTTGGAGTCGGAGTTGAGTCCAATTCTTGAGGCTGCGGGTGGTGGGGGGCTAGGGGTGAGGGTGGGGGACATGGGTGCCCGAGGCTCCGGGTAAAACATGAGGGCCCTCGCAGGACGTGGCGGTGCTGGTGCTGTCGGAACCCCGTAATCGGAGCCTCAGAGAAAAGTGCCACCTCGGGAGGCGCTGGGGGGGGGGGGGCAGCGGGAGGAGCAGGCGGGTGGGCCACCCGGGCACTCGGGAAATGCCCTCCAGGGCTGTGTCTGGACCTCATAGGGTTCCTTAATCTGGGGGCTGTTTATTTGCTCTTGAGAAACTAGCGGAGGATGGTTGCTTGTTAGCTGAGTCCATGGATCTCAGGGCCACCTTAATCTGGACTTGGGGTGAAGGGACCCAGGAGGGCTCCCCGGAGGAGGTGGCGTGTAGGCCGGTCTGACAGCGAGGGGCTCTCCCAGAGGAAAGGGTGGGGAAGTGTGGAGGAGGAAGCCCTGGCAGAGGCCCCTGAGGGAGAGACGGGGTGTCCTGGCACTGAGAGCGACGGGGGTACTGCAGCCGGGCGGGCACGGTGCCCCCCGCTGGGGACCGCAGGACTGCCAGTCCTCTGGGGACGGGGGGCAGGATGGCGAGTGGCTGCTTCCCCGGACGTGGGGCCAGAGCGGGGGCCACACAGCGTCGAGGGGGGCGTGATGGGGTGACATGGAAGGCCCGTGGGGTGGGCCTGCTCAAGGTCACCGGCTTGTCTCCAGGGGAGGGGAGTCGCCGTGGCCCAGGGTCCTGTCACTGACCCTGCCCTTCCTCCCCTCCCCTCCCCCCCCCTCCCCCCTCCTGTGTCCTCCCGGCCAGCACCTACTGTGGGCCTGCTGGATGCCGGGCCGTGCCCGGTGCGTCACCAGCGCCCCCTTTCCTCGTCCTAAAGGCGAGCGCAGTCGGTGGCCCAGGTGACCCCGCCGTGACCCCGCCCGGGCTCCCGAGCTCAGAGTCCAGGCCAGTGTCCCGGCCTTTCGAGATGGACACAGCCTCCCGGGAAACCCCAGCGGAGCACGGCTTCTGCAGCCGCCCCTCTGACCCCCGGGCTGGGCAGGAGGGCAGCCCCGCCCAGCACCGGGCTGTGCCCGCTCCCCCAGAGTTCCCTGTCCCCGCGCACTGCAGGCGGCGGTGTGCCGAAATCCGGTTTATTGGGGGGGGGGTCCGCAGGCCCCACGGCGGGGCTGGGGGCACACACAGGGCGGAGCTTCTCTCCTTCCAAACCCCCGAATCCACGCGGAGGGCACGCAGCAGCGAGGACGGGAAACGGGACCGGAAGCCACAGGAAGCGCCCCCCCCGCACCCCCCCCCGAGTTAATGCATCGGGAACAAGGGTGTGGGCCTCCGCAAAGGGGGGCATTGGGGGCTCTGGGGAGTCTGGAATGTCTGAACTGAGGCAGGAGGGGAAAGAAGGGGGGAAATGGAGAATGCTAAAATAGCCTTGCCCGGCCCGCATGGCTCAGTGGGTGCGCGCCCACCTGTGAACCAGGAGGTCGGGGTTCGATTCCCGGGCGGGGCACAGGCCCGGGTTGCGGGCTGGATCCCCAATGGGGGGCGGGCAGGAGGCAGCCGGTCCGTGATTCTCTCTCGTCCTGGACGGTCCTCTCCCGCCCCCTCTCCCTTCCCCTCTGACATCGATAAAAACGTATTAAAACAGAAAAGTCCCCGTTAACTCCGCCCGCCCGTCCCGGCTCTGCACGCGGCCCTCAAGCACCCGCCGCTCCGACTGCGGCTCAGGGCGGTCTCTGCCCGCACGGCTGGGCTTGTGGGGAGGCCGGGTGGGGTTCTCAGTCCATCCTCCTGGGGAGACAGGGCCACCCTCTCTGGGGTTCCAGGGGCAGAGAGCCCTGGGGAGGGGCAGGGAGGCATGCTTGGAGGGGAGACGCCGCCTATGCCGCTTGAGGCGCTGCGTCCCCCTGGCAGGCGCCCTGCGATTGGGGCGTTCCCCAGGGAGCCGAGGGGGGCGGGAGCCCAGGGGGGCGGGAGTTGAGGGGGGCGGGAGCCCAAGGGGGTGGGAGTTGAGGGGAGTGGGAGCCGAGGGGGGCGGGAGTTGAGGGGGGCGGGAGCCCAAGGGGGTGGGAGTTGAGGGGAGTGGGAGCCGAGGGGGGCGGGAGCCCAGGGGGGCGGGAGTTGAGGGGGGCGGGAGCCCAAGGGGGTGGGAGTTGAGGGGAGTGGGAGCCGAGGGGGGCGGGAGTTGAGGGGGTGGGAGTTGAGGGGAGTGGGAGTCGAGGGGGGCGGGAGTTGAGGGGGTTCCACACGGGCCGGCTGGGTGGCAGGGTGTCTCACTCCCAGATCCTGCGGAGAGATGGGGCAGAGAGAGACGGTCCGTCTCCCCGGGACTGCGGCTGGAAGGGCTCCCGGAGGCTGAGGCCCAGGGCGGGAGTGGGGGGGGTTGTGGGGGTGGAGGGGGACCGCAGCACTGTCTCAGGTCTCCTGGGGAGTCAGCGGGTCTCAGGGCTCTGTCCGCCCACCACATCGGTCTGAGGAGCGGGCTGTGCTGGAGAGAGGACACCCCGAAGCAGGTGGGGGGACAGAGCCTCTTCTCGCTTTCACCCAGAAGCCGGTTGCTGCCCGGCCGGCGGGCTCAGTGGCTGAGCGTCGGCCTCGGAACCAGGAGGCCCGGGTTCGATTCCCGGCCGGGGCCCAGGCCGACTGCGGGCTCCGTCCCCAGCGCGGGGCGCGCAGGAGGCAGCCGGCCCGCGATTCTCTCTCCTCCCTGATGTTTCTCTCTCTCTCCCCCTCTCCCTTCCTCTCTGAAGTCAATAAAAATATAGTATTTTTTAAAAAGCCAGTGGGGACTGCCTTCCTGAGGCCGGCCGCCCCGAGGCTGCCCTGCTCGGGGGTCTGCGGAGAGAGCCGCGGAGCGGGTGTGGGCCGCCTGGCGCCGGGAGCCGGGGCGTGGGGGGGGGGGGAGAGCGCCCGCCCCGTCCGGACTAGGCAGGTGGACTGAGGCCGAGGGGGCAGTGACAGGGCCAGCAGCAGACGGCCGGGCGGCCGGGCCGAGATGGAGGCCACTTCCCAGGCCCCCTGAGGCTGTAGCTCACCTGCGGGGCATCACGCCCACCCCCCCTTCCAGCCCCGGCCTCGCCCCTGGGCCCCCCCGGGGGCCACCGGCCTCGTCCCTGCCCCGAAGGGGGGGGCCCCGAGACGGCAGGCGGGGGGGAAGAAGGCTGGGCCCAGCCCGGGGCCTGGCGGGCGGGCCCTGGGGACCCCTCCATGGTCTGGGGGCCCGCAGGGGAGGCAGGGGCCTGGAGGGACGGGGCCTGGAGGGGTGGGGGCCTGGGGGCCGGGGAGGGGCGCTCAGACGTCGGTGCTGACGCTGCGGCTCCGCGAGAAGGCCTCCCGCATGGCGGAGAGGCGGTTGGGGTGCAGCGGCTGCAGGCCCCCCAGGGCGGGCGGCAGCACCACGTCCTCCTGGCTGATGGCCCGGTAGGCCACGCGCTGGCCGCCGTTGCGGGCGCCCCGGTCCTCGTCCTCGTCCTCGTCCTCGGGCTCCTGCAGGAAGAGGGCGGGCGGCTCCCAGCGGGAGCAGCTGCGGCAGAGGGCGCGGGCCTGCGGGGACCTGGGGCCGAGGGCGGCGGCCGAGGCGGGGTGGGGCGCCGGGCCGTTGGTCAGCACCAGGTTGCGGTTGGAGTGCAGCGGGGGCAGCCCCGGGTGCGGGTCGAAGTCCGGCTCCTCTTCGTCCTCCTCGGAGCCCCTCTTCTTGCAGCAGTAGTACTGCGGGCAGAGGGCTGCTGAGCGCGGGGCTCCCCTCCCCACCCCTGCCTCCCGCCTCTCCCCGCCCGGGGCCCCGACCCCCGACCCCGGTGCCCGGCCCTCTGCTGAGCTCTGCACCGGGGGTCCGCTCCGGCCGTCGGCACAGCCCCCGGAGGGGGGGGGCAGTGACCACCCCCTGGGGCAGGTGGGGAAACCGAGGCACCAGGGGGCTGGCCTCGGCCTCGTTCGGGGGTCAGCAAACCGCGGTTCGTGAGCCACACGCGGCTCTTTGGCCCCTTGAGGGCGGCTCTTCCACAGAACAACATGGCCTGGGCGAGTCTGTGTTGAAGAAGCGGCGTTAGACGTTTAAGTTTACAAAATGCGGCTCTCCAAAGAAACTTCAGTCGTTGTCCTGTGGATACTTGGCTCCGTGGACTCATGAGTTTGTCGACCAATGGACCTCACTCTCTCCCCTTCCTGGGCCCCGGGATTTGTGGGGGCTCCCAGCCCTGCAGGGCCCCTCCCAGCCCCCCCTCACCCCGTACCTGCAGCCGGCAGTAGCACAGAACCGCGATGATGCACAGCAGAATCACAGTCGCCAAGATGCCCCCGGTGATGACCACGGTCCCGGCTGTCATCCGCGCCCTCCTCCACCCACAGCCTGCGAGGCGGATATGGGAGCTCACCAGCGGGAAGGGGGAGCCACCGCCCGGGGCCCGCAGCCCGGCCGCCCGCTCCAGCCCCGTCCCCACACCTGCGGGGGGGGCCCACACCTGGGGGAGGGGTCCTACACCTGGGGGAGGGGTCCCACACCTGGGGGAGGGGTCCCACATCTGGGGGAGGGGTCCCACACCTGGGGGAGGGGTCCCACACCTGGGGTCGGCCCAAGGACGACTTCACTCAATTCTGGGCTGGCCCTTCACTGCTTCTCTCTAAAAACACAGGAAAATTGCCTGCCTGGGGGGCTCAGGGGTTGAGCATCGACCTAGGAACCAGGAGGTCAGGGTTCGATTCCCGGTCAGGGCACAGGCCGGGTTGCGGGCTCCGTCCCCAGTGGGGGGCGTGCAGGAGGCAGCCGGGCGATGATTCTCTCTCCTCATGGAAGTTTCTATCTCGCTCTTTCTCTGAAATCAATAAACACGTTCTTTGAAAATACAGGAAAAATGTGTATTTCCTTCCCCCTTTTATTTTTTTTTAAACAGGGTTTTGTTTTGTTTTTTTTAATATATTTTATTGATTTTTTTACAGAGAGGAAGGGAGAGGGATAGAAAGTCAGAAACATCGATGAGAGAGAAACATCGATCAGCTGTGTCTTGCACATCCACTACTGGGGATGTGCCTGCAGCCAAGGTACATGCCCTTGACCGGAATCGAACCCGGGACCTTTCAGTCCGCAGGCCGACGCTCTATCCACTGAGCCACACCGGTTTCGGCTCCTTCCCCCTTTTAAGCAAAAGCAGCATTTCACACGAACCCTCCGCAGCCCCCTCCCCCCGTCACCTGCCCTGGAGCGACCCCTTTTCCCTGGATCCTCGGGTCTCCCCGGGGTCCCTTTGCACAGCTGCCGTGTGCGTGGGGAGCCCCCCCCCCCCCCCAGGCCCCACGGCGGGCAGCTCTGCGGCTCCCCACTCTGGGTGATTCCGGGATGTACGGTGCCGAGCTCTGCGGCTGCACGCGGGGAGTGTCGGGGAGACCTGCCAAGGCCTGGCTGGACCGCGGCCGAGTTTCCCTCCCGGGAACGTGTGAGGATCCCCGACAGACGGCTTCGCGCTCGGAGTCCTGTCTGGGCGGTGGGGGGAGAGGAAGGGGGGGAGGCTGAGCCTCTGAGCTGGGGGGGGGTGCAGGGAAGATGTGTGGGCGATCAGGGTGAGGGGCAGTGGTTCTTACAGACCCATCTGCCAGGTTCAGGGGCCTGGGAGGGAGCTGGGCCGGCAGGACACCCAGGCCCCTGGGACCAGAGAGAGGGGAGGGACGCAGATGTGAACTGAGGTGGGGGGTGTTGCCAGGCAACCCTGCGCATCAGAGGCAAAGCTGGGTGGGGAGCCAGACCCGACAGACAGACAGGCAGGCAGGCAGGCAGGCAGAAGGGCAGGCCTAGACCCAGAGGGATGAGCCGGGGCGGCCAGACGCACAGACAGCTCCGCACGCAGACAGACGGGCGGCCAGACAGCCTGCACCGGGGCGCAGGCCACACAGATGGGCGGCGGAGCGGGGACCCCGCATTCCTGGGCGCCCTGCCGGCCAGACCCGCCGCGGCCCCCGGGGCGGCTGAGGCCAGCTGGCCCGCCGGCCCCGCCAAGGCTGCAGCCTGACAGCCTGACACCGTCCGGGAGCCGGGGTGCGCTGAGGCGGCCGGCGGGGGGCCCGGGGAGGGGCAGGGGAGCAGGGGGAAGGCCTGCTGTCCAGACGCGGCCCCTGCTCTCCGCTGAGGGGGAGGCAGAGCCGAGGCGCCGGGGCAGAGCGGCCTGTGCGCACCCTCCCGCCTGCGGGGCTCGGGCCTGACTGCGGGAGGGAGGGAGCAGAATGTCCCCAGGCACCCCTCCCCGCTCCTCCGGCAGCTGCGGGGTGGGGGGGGGGTGCCCAGAACAGGCACTGGTGCTCCCATCTGCCGGGGAGGACACGGAGGCACAGGCAGGGGCAGGGCCGCTCCCAGGACCGGCCAACCCCGGGCCCCTTCGGGGCGACTGGCCCCGAACCTCACTCCCCGCCAGCGCCCCATCCCAGCCGAGAGCCGCGTGCACCACTGCCTGCCACGGAGACCCCGGGCCGCCAGCCCCCTCTGAGGCTTCACACCAGCCCCCCGGGTGTGGGCCCGTGTGGAAGACGAGCCACCTGCGGCTGGGGAGGGACCAGGAAGCTGCAGGGTCAGGGTCAAGGCCGGGTCTGTGGTCGCCCCCGCCCCGCCTCCCCAGTAGCACGTGTTCCACTGCTGAGCTCGGGCCTCTGCTGCCTGTCACTCCGCAGCCCGGGCCATCTTTGTAGGGGTGCAGCCGACGGTGTGGGGAGTCTGCCCAGCAGCCCTCCGCGTCCGGTCCCTGAGCCATGCACCTGGCTGCCGCCCCTCTAGCCACAGCTGCCGAGGTCAGGGAGGACGTGTACCCCAGGCTCGGAGGTGACCCTGAGACCCGGACCCCGGTCCCTGATGCGGCCGCAGCCACGGGGGTGAAGGCCGAGGTGCTGGGCCAGGAGGGGAGAGGAAGGACCCAGGGCCCCCCAGAAAGCCAGGCTGCCGGGGGATCCTGACTCCTGGGGTTCCGATTCCCGCCCTGAGTCTGCAGAGTGCCCCTGAGATTGTCATCTCAAGGCGTTTCTGCTGTTCACCCCCGAAAGATCGTGATGGCCCGGCTTCACCCCGCTTCACCGAGCTGGACAGAAACCAGGCTCACGCAGGGACCAGAGGCTGTGCCAGGTGCAGCGCCGCCCCCCACGCCCCGGAGGGACCCCCGGAACCAGCCCGGCTCTGCTGTGGGACAGGGGGTCTCTGCGCCTCAGTTCCTGCCCCATCGGGGACACGGGACACGGCCCAGGACTCGGCCAGCCGGCCGGCGCTGAGCTCAGCTCGCCGCTGTTCATATCTGTGCCCCTCCGGGCTAACCCCGCGGCCGGCCCCCGGGCACGGAGTGTCTGAGGTGAGGGCCCGGCCCGGCTCCGGGGAGGGGGGCTCCGGGCGGCCTGGCGGGGAGGTGCCGCTCGGCCCGGCGCCCGGCGCTGTCAGCAGCTGCCCACGGCTCCGACACGCGGCCCGTCCAGCTGGAGTGGCTCAGCCTCGCTCCGCAGATACGCGCCAGCCCGGCCCCGGGCCGGCCGGCGGACCCGGCCTGATGCCAGCGCACAGTCAGCTCCAGACAGCCCGAGAGCAGCGTGCCCTCCCGAGGCCCCAACCTCCCACCACCCCTCTGCCCTGCTGGACCTGCCCCCAGGATGCCCTTTCCCCTGCCTCGCCTGGGCCGACCCTGACATCAGGGCCCAGAACATGCCCCCTCCTCCAGGAAGGCCTCCTGGATTGATCGAGCACCCACCACAGGATATCAAGGGGCCAGGGCGGGGAGGAGCCAGGCCTCACAGCCCTGAGTGGGGGCAGCGGAGCCGGTGCAGGGGACAGGCGGGAGGGGCGGTTCATTCGTGACTTCATGAGTCAGCTGACAAACAGTGGACAGAGGGCCTTTGCCCAACTCCTACCCTCTCGCTGGGCCTTTCAGACCACCTTCCTGTGCCCAGGGGACTCTACCCAGTCGAACACTGAGGTGACAATCCTAAGCGGACAGACAGGTGGGGGACGTCCTGGGTCAGAGGCCTCTCTCTGGGACTCGTTTCCTTATCTTCCCCCCCGGCACGGCGGGGCATAGACACCCCGTTCCCCCAGCTCAGGACGTGAGGGGTCCCGTCTGGCATCTTCAACCAGCCGCCCACGAGGGGCCTGCATGACTGAGACGCGTGACCGAGTCTGCGGATCAGGGACGAGAGGCGCTGCTGATCGGAGCAGTGAGTCGGGAGGGCACCCCCAGGCCGGGCGGAGGGGGGAGGGGCTGCCAACACTGGAGGCGTGCTTGCCCGGAGGCGAGAGGGAAGCCGGGCTGAGCCGGGGACACCGCGTCCCGGGGACCAATCCGGGACTTTGAGCCTCAGAGCTGGAGAGGGTGGCACTGCGTGGGGAGAGCCGGGGGGGCTTCCTGAAGGCGGCGGCGTCTGAGCCATCCCAAAGGCAAAGGCTGGAGGCAGAGAGAGGCGGCAGGCCGGGCCACAGCCCGGTGGAGGCTGCCGGCCACGCCGCCGGCCACGCCGCCGGCCAGGAGGACTTGGCCAGTGTCCGGCTGAACGGCTAACGTGGCCCCTGGGACCACAGCGGGTTTTAAAGCTTCACAACCGGCTCTGCTTCCCGTCCCTCCCGGTGTTTGCACAGCACGGGGCGTGAGACCGGCCTCTGCGCCCCCGCCTCCCCTGCCGGAGTCTGCAAAGGGGCCGGGCAGGCTAAGGCCCCCTCTGATAGCCCCGTGTCTCCCGGCGGGATGGGGAGGGGATGTGGGGGGGGGGGGAACACGGGGCGCTGCACACGAGCTCCAGTTGTCTGCTGTGCAGGAGGAGCCCCCGATTGGTGCTGGGGGTTGGGGGGCAGGAAGCACCTGGCAGCCCAGCCAGACGCCGGCCCTCCAGCTGCCGCCCCCCGCCCCTCCCCGGCAGGGCCGCCATCTGGACCACAGGTCCTACTCGTTCTGTTCCCAGAGCTTGCCCCCCCGCCCCCGACCCGGCAGACCTCAGGAGGGAGCCCCCCATTCCCCAGCCCGCCCCGCTCAGTGCCGGGCCACAGCGGCTCCACGGGGCTCTGTCCCCGGGTCCCCAAACCCGGCCTCTCCGCACCTGGCCGGCCTCAGGGGCTGGTCCAGCCCAGCGACCTCCGACCCCGCCACCCAGAGCGTGGGGGGGCCGGGGATCTCACAGCTCAGGCCTCGGGGGCCCCTCGGAGCCGGGGCCCGGGGCTGGGCGAGCGGCTGCCCGTTGGAGCCCGCGGGCCGGGTCTGCCCCCCCCCCCCGCCCCGTGTCTCCGGGGGCTCTTCCCGCGGGCGCAGTCTGGCTCAGCCCCGCTACCTGAAGCCGAGCCCCGGCCGCAGTTCCTGTCTAGACTGGCCCCACATTTGTTCCTCATTTCACGCTCCGGCTCCCGGGGTCCCGCGCCACCGGCAATAAACTGCCGGGGAGACGGCGCTGCGGCTGGGCCGACGCTATCGACCCGTCCAGAGCCCAGCTGGGGGGGGGCTGGGGGAGGGGGAGAGGGAGGGGGCTGGGGGAGGGGGAGGGGCTGGGGAGGGGGTCCTGGGGCCAGAGGCAGCCCTCTTGGGGTGTCTGCCTGTGGGCCTGTCCTCAGCCAGCCAGGCCTGCAGCCCCTGTTCCGAGGCCCAGTGCCCCCCCCTCCGGCGCAGGGGGTCGGTGCCCCAGGGGGGGTGGGGCTGAGGGCCAGGGGCGGCTTTGAGAAGCCGGATGGCGGGCTGCCCACTCCATGGCCCACACCATTGAGGACCTGCTCACGTTTCGGGGTCCAGAGAGCACTGGGGGCTGTGCCACCTGCCATTCAGTCCGGGGTTCCAGGACCTTCCAGACTTCTCCCCGACCCCCGCCGCCGAGAACCCCTGGGTCAGGGCCTGTAGCTCCCCTGTCCCCCTGCCCGCCCGGAGCAGGGCGTACAGTGGGAGCTTGGTGCGCACCGTGGGTGTTCGGTGCGCACAGTAGGTGCACAGGGGGAGCAGAGCACACAGTGGGTGCTTGGTACACACCGTGGGGGCCCGTGAGCCGTGGAGGAACAGACAGGATTTCCAGCTGGACCCGGGCAGAGCTGGGGTGCGGGGTGCGGGGTGCATGGGGCTGGATGTGACAGGGAGCGGCTCCTCCTTTCCCCGGGCGTCCTTCCCGCATGTCGGGCTGCGGGAGAACGGCGGCCGCCACAGCCTGGTGCCCCGCCGGCCCTGACTCCTGGGATGGGGTGACTCCCGGGGTGGGGTGACCTCCGCCGGAGGGACAGGCGGCCACCTGCTGAGCCGCGCCCACACGCCCCTCGCCCGGGTGAGAGGCGCGCACACACATTCTAGGGCCGAACCGATTAGAGGAGGGGGACAGCCCGCCCGGCACAGTCCCTGCCCGCTCCACCCAGAGCTGTCCCTGGGCCCACGGTCAGAAGGGGGGCAGGGGCGAGCTTAGAGGGGCCCCCCAAAGCTGATGCCCCGCGGGCCTGGGTGGGGGAGAGACCGGCTGCACGTGCCTCCCTGACCCCCTCCCCCGCGCGTGCACACACACACGCACACAAACACGCACGCACACACACAAACACGCACACACACGCACACACGCACACACACGCACACACACCTGACCACAAGCCTCATGAAGGCGGGACCCCGTTTGTCATGTTCCGGTCGTCCTCCCGCCACCAGGGGGCAGCACAGCGCCAGGGCATGGGGCCCAGGACGGGCAGAGGGACTGGGGTGGGGTTCACCGGACAAGCCTGCAGGGAACCCCTGATAGTGGGGTGGGAGGAGAGGGGTCCTGCCTCCTTGTCCCTGCCCCATCCCGTGTTCCTGGGCCGGTGGGGGTGGGGGCGCGCGGGGACCCCGAGCCCCAGCTCAGCCGCATGGAGGGGGCCTTTCCTCTCCCGGGACCGGAGCCGTGCGCAGGGGCGGGTTTGAAGAGCTTCCTCGGGGTGCGGGGACTCCCCGGGTGCTCATTATTCAGTCTGTCCATCACCCCGTTTCCTGCCTGCTTGCCTGAACATCTCTGGCCCCCGAGCCGGGTCTAGTCCCTGTGTCTGCCGTGGCGCCTTCTGGAAATAACGCAGAACAGCTCGCGCGCGGCAGGGCCAGTCCGAGGTGAAAACATTAGACAGACGCCTGAACAAATCAGTTACGCAATTTCATCAGCTTCAAAAATCACACAACAGGAAGATCACTCCGAAGACAGAAGCTGTGTCTGGACCGGACGGGGATGGGAGTGGAATGGGGCCCAGCTTCCTGCTCCTTGCCCGCCCCCCCCCCCCCCGCCCCCACCAGAGAGGAGTCCTCAGACCGGATCCTTCCGGAGCCCCCCGTCCCCAGAGCTGCTCCCACCCCGAAGGGGGCGCACCGCGGAGCCGGAAATCACAGGCCGTCGCCTCGTACTGACACCCGAGGGCCTCCACAACCAGGGGCACCCAGTTGATGACATGAACGGCTGTAAGTTTAGGCCAAAAAAAAACACAACCAGCTTTCTGCTGAGGGACTCCCCGTTTTCCTTTGCAAATGCCTCTCCCAGGTCCGGGCGCAGCTCCTCCTGGTCCGGGGTTCCGAGCCCGAGACTGGGGGAGAGGGGGGCACAGGAGCCGGGGGGCGGGGAGCCGAGTTGGCCGGACGCGTGCCACTCCCGGCGCCGAGCGGGGCGCTGCCGAGCTCACGTTGAAAATGAAGAAGAAGATCTTAAAAACGGAACACACGGACACAGGACGTGCCGAGGATCCCGGATCAAAGGGCCGGACGGCGGACTTTGCAGGGGGAGCAGGGGGAGCAGGGGGAGCAGGGGGAGCAGGGGGAGCAGGGGGAGCAGGGGGAGCAGGGGGAGCGGAGGCAGTGGGCAGCGGCCGTCACAGGCCCGTCTGCACCCTCAGCTACAGCCGTTTTCCGTTTCCTCCTAAGGTTCGGGGAGTCCTCTGCTGGGGGGGGAGGGGGGGAGAGGCCCAGGTTGAGGGGGGACAGTGGCCCTCCAAGGGCTCTCCCACTGACACCCAGTCCCGAAGAGGGGCGCTGGGAGGGGGGTGAAAGGCAGGGTGAGCCTGACGACCTGGCTCCCGCCCTCCCCCACTGTCTCCGCAGGCGCGGGAGCCGGGAGAAGTCGTGTGCCGTTTAAAAACAACACGCCAAAAATACACACGGTAACAGCGGTTCCCATGGCTACAGCTGGAAGCTGGGTGCGGGGGTGAGGAGGTGGGCTCTCCGCAGCCAGCGGGTTGGGGCACGGGGGCAGCTCAGGCCGAGCCAGGCGCCGCTGTCCACGGCTGGGCCGTCGCCCGAGGGCTCCGGGCCGGCCGTTCAGAATGACCCCGGGTCTGCACAGCTCCGGCTGACACCGAGTGTGGGGTGCAGCAGCTCCGGAGTGAGCCACCCTGTGAGTTGGGAAGACAGGAGTCCTTGCCCTCGCTGATTGGACGGTGGCTAGAGCGTCGGCCTGGGGACCAGAGGGTCCCGGGTTCGATTCCGGTCCAGGCCCTGTACCTCGGTTGCAGGCTCCTCCCAGGCCTGGGCCCTGGTCGGCTCGAGCAGGAGGCAACCAATCGATGTGTTTCCCTCACGTCGATGTTTCTCCCTGTCTCCCCCTCTCCCTCCCACTCTCCCTAACAATCCTCGGAAAATACGCTCGGGTGAGGAGCCACACGAACAAGAAAAAACAGGACAGGAGTCTTGCCCCCCACCCCCCACCCCCGTTCACAGGCGAGCCTGAGGCCCCGGCTGGGGTCACAGGACCTGGGGGGTCAGTGAGTGGAAACCCGGCTGCTGGGCACCTTGCCAGGTGCCAGGACTCCTTCCTGTGTCGCCACCAGAGGCTGCCCGCACATACGGGGACGCCCCGGAATCCCCGCCCGGCCAGAGACGGCACAGTGGGTAAAGGGCAGTCCTGCCAAATCCAGGCAGCCCCACCCTCACCCGAGAGCTGTGTGTGTATTTGTGTGCATGTGTGGATATGCATGTGTGGACATATGCATGTGTGCACATGTGTGTGCATGTGAGGATGCATGTGTGTGGGTGTGTGCATGTGTGTGTGCATGTTTGTGGGGGTATGTGCATGTGTGTGCGCGCATGAGGGTGTATGTGTGTGAGCATGTGTGTGTGTTTGTGTAGGTATGTGCATGCATGTGTGTGCACATGAGGATGTGTGTGTGAGCATGTGTGTGTATTTGTATGGGTATGTGCAGGTATGTGTGTGCACATGAGGATGTATGTGTGTGAGCATGTGTATGTATTTGTGTGTGTTATGTGCATGTGTGTGCACATGAGGATGTGTGTGTGAGCATGTGTGGGTATTTGTGTGGGTATGTGCATGTGTGTGTGCACATGAGGGTGTGTGTGTGTGTGAGCATGTGTGTTGCTGGTGGGAATGAAGAGTGGAAACGGGAAAGGGTGCACAAGCAGCTGGTTGTTCAGGGCCTGGCGGGAACCCCCCCAAGGGGGTCGGGGGGCGGGCGGGGCAGAGGAGCACACAGGCTCCCCACGCCCTGCTCTCGGCGAGGCTCTCCTGCGTGGACCCAGTGCCAGACCGGCCACGCTGGCCCTCAGTCGCCCGGAGCGGCGCTGGGAGCCCGGCCTGAAACCAGCCGTTCTCTCTCCGTCTCCTGTTTAACGGCTGGGCCGTCCGGAGTGAGCGTGGGCGCTGAGAAAGGCGGGCTTGCAGATTAAATAATCTTCACACCTGTCCTCCTGGCAATGCGGAATGTCGGGGTGACCCCCCCCAGGCCCAGCCAGGAGCTGCCTCTGAGGGTGCCCTTCCCGCAGCGGGAGGACCCGCCGCCCCGCCGCACCCGCAGCCCCTCGCCTCCGGCCACCGGCACGCTGAGCCCCGAGCGCCTTCCGGCGGCGGCGGTCCGGCTGCGGAGGGGAGACCCCGACTGCGTCTGTCCGGGGGAGCCGGGGGAGCCGCCCCGGAACGGCACAGACTGCCAAACGCCTGCCCAGTGCCCCGAGCGCCAGGCGGGCTCAGCGCGGAACAGTCAGCAGGACCCCGCCGGCCCCCGCCGGCCCCCGCTGCCCGCAAGGGACGGAGACCCGCGGGGCGAGCCAGAGCCGCGTCCAGGGGCCAAGGGCGTGTGACGGGCGGACTCCCGGGAGGCGGCCGGTCAGGACCGCCCGCGGGCTCGAGCCAGGCCAGGTCTTTGGGGTGGGATGCCGGCGGGGGGCGCCCGCAGGGCGGGGGTGGGGGGCGAGAGGCGGTGGGTGGTGAGAGGGTCTGTGCACGCAGGCGCCCAGCCTCGGGACGGGTTTCGAGGACGTGGACGGCCCGCTGCACAGCCTCCACCCCGTGCCACCCGCAGCTCCGGGTCCCTGCGTCACGCTGGCCCCGCCGTCCGGGTCCTCCTGAGTGACGAGTGCTACGCCCGCCCCCCAGGTGTGGCCGGGACGCCAGGGCACAGAGGGGGTGGAGCACACCCTCCCCCCCGCCCCCGCTCGCCGGCGGGAGGAGCCGTCGGGCTAGGCCAGCCGGGGGTCCTCAGCCGGAGCCTGTCCATTCTGCTGCCTCCCCTCCCCTGCCCTCGCCCCCCACACCCTTACCCTCACCCCCCATGCCCCTGTTTCCTCACCCTCCCCTGCCCTCGCCCCCCACACCCTTACCCTCACCCCCATGCCCCTGTTTCCTCACCCTCCCCTGCCCTCGCCCCCCACACCCTTACCCTCACCCCCCATGCCCCTGCCCTCGCCCTCCCCTGCCCTCGCCCCCCACACCCTTACTCTCACCCCCCATGCCCCTATTTCCTCACCCTCCCCTGCCCTCGCCCTCCCCTGCCCCTGCCCTCGCCCCCCACACCCTTACTCTCACCCCCCATGCCCCTGTTTCCTCACCCTCTCCTGCCTTTGCCCTCCCTTGCCCCTGCCCCCCACACCCCTGCTTCCTCACCCTCCTCTGCCCTCGCCCCCCATGCCTGCTTCCTCACCCTCCCCTGCTCCCTGCCCCTGCTTCCTGCCTGCCCCCCCACCCCCGCCCTCAGTCTGCTCCTCGGGACGATGCTCCGGAGGAGGGGGGACAGGGACACGCAGCAGCAGTTCAGTCGCCCGCAGGAGGGGTGCTCAGGCCGCCGTGTCGCCAAACAATTCCCGCCCGAACGGAAGTCTGTTTAGCCATCAGGCACGCCCATGGGCAGCCCCGTGAAGCCGGGGCGCGAGCCCCGATATTTCCGATTCTGTAACCGGGTCGCCCGCAGCCGGCGCCGCTGCACCGCCAGCGGCTGAGCCGAGCGGGAGCCCAGGGAGGCCGGAGTCCCCCTGGAGACTGACGGTGGACTCTCGCTGTCCCGCCCCCTCTCGCCCTCCTCCACCCCGGTCCCCGTCCTGCCTCTCAGAGGCGGGGGATGGGAGGGGAGAGCGGGGAGATGGGGAGGCCCTGGCCCTGCCGGGTGTGGCCCTGCCCTCAGCCCGGTCTGTGGGGCCGGAGGGGGACCCCGACAGACGAGCCTCCTCATTTCGTCCCCGGAGGCTCCGGTGTGCGGCCGGCGGCGTGGCCGAGACGTGGGGGATCGGTCCAACGTGGCCCCGACTGCCCGGACCCTCTCCCCAGCCGGCCGGCTCCGCGGCTGAGCAGCGACCCCCGAACCGGAGGTCGAGGTTCATGCCCGGTCGGGGCACAGGCCCGGGCTGCGGGCTCGAACCCCTGTGTGGGGCGTGCAGGGGCAGCCGATCAGGAATGCTCTCCCATCACTGACGTTTTCTCTCCCCCCCCCCCCCCCCCCCCCCCCCCCCCGTCCCTTCCTCTCTGACAGCAATAAAATTCATTTAAAAAATAAAGGTGCCCTCTGGCTGCCCGCCCCTCCCCCGCCACTGGGTCCCACCGGTCGCCCCGTCCCCAGGGCCCGGCCTGTCCTGCCTCGCCCCCCCCCCCCCCCCCCGGCCCGCAGAACGGGAGCCCACGTGAGCCGAGGCGGGGCCGGCCGGCGGGAGCGGGCTCGGGAGGGGGGCGGGGGGGGGCTCGGGCGGGGGGCGGGAGCGGGGGCGGGGGAGGCGAGCCTGGCAGAGGGACCCCGGGAGCAGTGAGGGCCACACACGGGAAACAGCCTCCGACTCGGCCCGGGCCGGGCCTCAGAGCCGGGTCCCCTCTCTGGGCAGCGGAGAGGTGGCGACGGCGGGGCATCTTCGGGGCCACTGGCGACCCCGCAAGCGGGCGGCCCACTGCCCACACCCCAGTGACGGCAGACACGCAGCCCGGTGCCGCGCCGGCGCCCCCACCCCCCGTCCGGGGACCGTCCCCCGAAACCCGGAGCTGCCGCCTCGCAGTGTGTGACAGGCCCGGGACGGCTCGTGACGGCTCGCACCCTGGTGCCAGTGCTGCCCCCGCCTCCCTGTGGGGGTGGCACCCCAGGACACGTCCACAGAGGCTGGGCGATGCCCGCCGCGGCGGGGGGGGGGGGGCTCCCTGCCTGTTTCCTGACACGGTGCGGGGGCAGACGCGGAGGACGGTCCGGGGTCCGGCTCCGTCACAGAGGGCCGGGGGACAGCGGAGGAGCGGGCGCCGTGCCCAGCCGGGGGCGGGGGGGGCACGCGGGCGCGGGCGCCTGCTGGTGGGAAACACAGCTGGTCCGCCCCGTCTCACGGCCCGAGGTGCTGGGAGCCTGTGAGGGTGCCCCACGCGGGTGAGCGTTCAGGCAGCACAGAGACAGTGCCCCCACTCCCCCCGGCGTCCCGGGAGCCTGCCTCTGCGCCGTGTGGGGCCTGTTTGCAGGAAGAGGCTCCCCAACCTCACGGAGCGCGGGGCTCAGCGGAGCCGGTCAGGCTGAGGGGTGGCGGGCGGGGGACCTGCACCTCCGGCCAGATCCCAGGCACCGTCCTGCCAGCTCAGCCCCCCCCCCCCCTGCCCCGAGCGGCCGGCCCTGGGGCCGACCGACGCGCACACAGTATGTGGGGCTACACACGGCAAACAACAGCAGCAGCAATAATAATAAGACAGAGGACGTCTCTCTGTGGAGACCAGGGTCGCCGACACGGACAGAGATGGGCCCTGAGGGGTGGGGAGCCCCGGGGGTCCCGGGCTGTGGGCGTGCCCGCTTGTCGGGGGCTGAGCCAGGAAGTTTCTGGAAGAGAGGTTCCTGGGCTCAGCGTGCGGGGCTTCCCTCGAGGCCGGCCAGCTGGCAGTCCCATGTGGACGCTGTTCCTGTCATTAACCAGGCAGAGCCCGAGGCCCAGAGAGGCTGAGGTACCGGCGGGGAGCACACAGCAGGGGGAGAGACGTGGCCCTGGACCCCCCCGAGGCTGCTGGGCTCCACTCCCCTCGGCCACTCTGCCGACCGACCGTCCCGGCGGCCCCGGGAGGGACAGCGAGGCCGCAGCCCGGAGCCTGGCTGCCTCTGAGACCCGCGCCCAGGCCTGGACCAGCCTCCAGCTGACCTCCGAGCCGGCCGACTCCCCGCCCCGCCAGCTGGGCAGCGGGGCACAGAGGTGGGCACTGCCCCTCCTCTCCCAGCCACCCCCCCCCCCCCCCCCCCGTGGGTCCCCAGAGCACAGGCACAGCCGCCGGCTGTGACCAGACTCTGACGCGGTCGCCGCGGGAACAGAGAGCCCCTCGAGGCCGCCTCCTCTGGGCTGCGACCCTGCCGCCTGCGCTCGGCCCCCCTGCTCCCCCCCCCCCCCATGCAGCGGCAGCCATGCCCCAGCCTCAGGCCGGCGGGCTCTGCGGGGCTCCGCGCCCAGGTGTGTGCCCAGGGGTTACAGAAGCAACACTGGCCTGGTGTCCCAGCGGCTCCCATCACCCCAACATCCCTGCCCCGGCCGCTCTGTTGTCCCCGGCCGCCTCTCACTCACAGTGCACCTCTGACCGGGGCACCCCCCCCCTCACCTCCCTGCCTCCAGCCTCGCCCTCTCCTGCTCTCCCCCAGGCTGCAGCCAGGGGCCATTTCCTACAAGCCTGCAAGGCCTGGAGCAGCCTGGTATGACCCCCCACACACACACACACTCCTGAGGCCCCAGGGCTCCCCCCAAGACTGTGGTGTCATCCTCCAGCCCCCAGAGAAGCAGGGCCACAGTCCCTGTCACAGCCCAGGAGCAGGCCCGGGGTCCCACAGCCCGAAGCAGCCACGCCAGGCTGGGAAGCCGAGCTCAGGACCAGCGGGTCAGCCCCCCCCCCCCAGGTCCCTTTCAGCACCCCCACCTCAGGCAGTCTCATCTGGAGCCAGGGCAGGGAGGGGTCCTGTCCCAAAAGAAACGAAGGGCTTTGGACAGACAGGCGTGTGCACCCCAGGCCCGGGAGCCTCTGTGCTGGGATGGGGAGGCCTGGCTGCGTGGACAGCGCAGGCTCAGAGCCCCCTGCAGAGCACCTCCAAAGGGACAGTCACCCCAAGGAAACAGACCCTGGGGAGCAGACCCGGGGGACCAACGCCGGGTGCCCCACGCCCGTGGGGAAGACAGAAGCACCCTTGTTTTTGCACATGTGGAGGCTGAGCGGCTGCTCCAGGGAACATCCCCACCCCCCCAGAAAAAACTGCCTTTTTCCTGGCACACAGATGGGGACGGGCTGTGGGGGGACAGGGGCGGGGCTGGGGGTCGGACAACAGCACCAGTGCCGGTGGCCACGGAGCCCCTCCCCCTGCTGGGAGGCCCGGAGTCGGCTGTCAGGCACCGAGGGCGATAAATCTCTCCCGCAGCTCCCCCTCCCCGCCCGGCCCCCCTGAGCCCGCAGTCATTCCACCCTGGCCCCGCTGCCCGGCCCCACGTGGCAGAGACCCCGAGGCCTTTGCGGGGCGCCGGCTCCGGGTGCCATGAACCGCCCGGGTCGCCCGGGGTCAGGTCGGCTCGCCCAGAGCCAGCACCTGCAGTCCGCGGTTTCACGACCCCCCTGCACCCCTCCAGCACCACAGCCCCTCCCGCTCCGTATGCCCCTACTGCGATCGCCCCGTCCCCGGAAGAGGGACCGGAGCAAGGTCACCCAGGAAGGTGCAGAGAAAGGGGCGCCCCTCAGCTGCACCAGCTGTGCCCACGTGGTCCCCAGAGCCTGTTCATACCCACGACGGTGCTGGCACGAGTTTCGTGTGTCTGGGGCCTGAGCCGTCCTTCCCCGCCCGAAGACAGGCAGAGGAGCTGGGGTGCTCCGTGGGCCAGAGCCCTGAGCAGAGGTCTGCGGCTCCAGGGCGGCCAGTGGCTCCGAGCTACCCCCGCCCCCCCCGCCTCCGGGGGCACAGAGGCTGGGAATCCGGGGTCCTCCCCAGACCCGGACCCTTCAGAAAGTCACTTCCGAGGGAATCCACCCGATCTGCCCGAGGACACGCAGCAGCCTCCCGGCCCCCAGGACCACCGGTCGCTCTTCCCCCCGAACCCCCCCAGCACGCAGGTGCCAAACGCGGACGCACAAACCCTGTGGCCTGGACCCCGTGGGGGTGATGGCTGTTCCACAGGCCCCAGCCCCTGCGCTGTCAGGAAGCCCCCGCCGGGCCCTGCGGGCAGAGACAGCCCCTCCCCGGCCCAGCAGGTGCCTGTGCCCCCTGCTCAGGTCCGAGGACACCTGGTCGCCGGGGCTCCCCCTCAGGCCGGGGCGGGGGGTGCACAGGGAAGCAGGTGGCTGTGCTCTCCTGGCGAGTTCAGGGCCGAGTAGCCCGCCCTCCCCCAGGACGAGCGGGTCATCCCCCCCCCCAGGTCCCCTGCAGCGCCCCCACCTCAGGCAGCCTCATCTGGAGCCAGGGCAGGGAGGGACCCCGTCCCAAAAGGAACTTGCCGAAGGCTGGACGTTCTCATGGGGCCTGGGACCCCCACGGCCTGGCCTGGCCGGGGCAGTGCGGGGAGGTGGGGGGGGGGGGGCAGCGGGGCGGCCCCTCTGGCTCTTGAGCGCCAGCTTCCTGACAACACCCACGGGATCACTACCGGGACTGAGGCCCCGGGACCCCCTGACCCTCCTGGAGTGGGGGGGGGGGGGCAGTGAACCTGCCCCTCGAGATTCTTTGTGCAGCCAAGCACACGGGCAGGCCCACGTGGGCCCATGCGGGTCCTGGCCTCGGACTACGGGGCACCGAGTGGGGTGAGACGGCGGAGCCCGGAGTGGGGAGGGACCGGTGTCCGGGTTTTTGATGTTTGGAGAGTCTGTTCGCTCCAAACGGCAGCCTGGTGCTCCCGCCCCACAGCCTCGGCTCACAGACACGTGTGGGCGGGAAGGGGGGCCGGGGGTGCCCTCGGAGGCCAGCTCTGCCACTTGCTGGCTGCGTGACCTTGGACAAGTGACCAAACTTCCCGAACCTGCTCCTCATCTGCCCACTGGGGCCACTGCCCCTCCCACGTGGGTTCCCTCTCCAAGAGCCACGGCTCCTGGCAGCAGGGAGAAGGGGGGCGCGCTTCTCTGGGAAACTTTCCCTCCCCAGCGTCCCTCCCGCCGGGCTACGGGAATGACCAGGGGTCCCTTGGCACAGTGGGTGCCTGGGCCTCCCCCCTCGGGTCCTCGCTGCCCGTCTCGGTCTCTGTCCACAGCCTCCTGGACAGGGGGCCCTGGGAGAGAGCCCGAGCTGGGCCGTGTGACCCTGGCCGGGCAGCCCCTGAGCTCCCCAGGCGAATTGGGCACCGACTTGGGCTGCCCTCCCCCCCCACCCCCCACCCGCACGCCCTGCTCTGCGCCCCGAAGCCCGCTCCCCAGAACCGCTCCGCGCTTACCTTACACCATGGGAACGGTGCTCCCCTGGTCCCAGGACTTGGGTGCACGGGACGGGCCGGGCGGGCTTCGGTCCAGGGCAGCGAAGTCCAGGCTGCGAACCGCTAGGAGCGGCGGCTCATGCGCCCCGGCCAGTGCGCGCGGCGCCGGCTGTGCTCGGACTGGTTAGGCGGGCGCTGCGGCGGTCCCGGGGGCCGGCGGGGGACGGGCGTGTGCCCAGCGGGAGCCCCCTGCCAGCTCTGGCTGCTCCGGACACGGGGGCAGGCTGGCTCCCTGCGAGCAGCGCAGCTCCAGCCCAGTCCCCGGCGCAGGCGGGGAGGCGCGCGGCCGCGCAGGTCGGGAGCGCGCGCCGCTGCCTGTGCGGCTCGGGCGCTGTCCCTGGTGCTGACGGCTCCCGCGCGAGGGGCTGAGGCTGCGCGATCTCTCCGGGCCTGGGAGCGCAGCACCCCGATTGTGCTTGCGTCCAGCTCCTGGCTCGCCTCCCTTCCACGACTTGGAGCCAGGCTGAGGCTGTGGCTGCTTGGCCACAGGGCGCCCCGGGCAGCCCCCCACCCGGAGTTTCCGATGGGCCACAGCACACCCTGTCCGGCGGGTCAGAGCGTGAAATTCAAGGACGCCCAAGGGACCAGGCACACCAGGAGGGCTCACCAAGTGCTCGATTCTATCCCGGCACCCCCGTGCTGGGTTAGCAACCCCAGAGCAGGCAGAGAAGGTAGAGCTTGTTCCGCTCTGGGTTGGTCGGGGAAGGGGGGGGGGGGTGGGGGTGCTGGGGTTGGTGACTGCCCCGGAGACCACTCGGGACACCCAGGGGGAAGAAAGCCGATTTTGTCCCCGGGACCACAGAGCCCAGAGTGGGGACCAATGCCCAGAAGTTGCAGGGAAGCACATGTGGGCTGGCCCTTCACCCCGACAAGTGTGGATGACCCTGGACACCGTGAGGGTCCCTGTCCTGCGGGCACCCCCGGAGGCTGCAGCCACAGGGACCTGGGCTGAGGAAGATCTGGGCGCTAAAAGGCTCTGTCCTGGCCGGTGTGGCTGAGTGGTTGAGCGCGGAACCAGGAGGTCTCGGTTCGATTCCCGGCCGGGGCACAGGCCTGGGTTGCCGGCTCCATCCGGTGTGGGGCGTGCAGGAGGCAGCTGTCCCATGGTTCTCTCTCATCACGGATGCTGTCTCTCTCTCCCTCTCCCTTCCTCTCTGACATCAATAAAAACGTATTTTTCCCAGCCATCACTTAAACATTTTATTTCACACATATTTACAAACATGTTATCAAGTAAAAATGTGTTTTTAAGAAACGGGTTAAAAGGCTCCGAGCGGGAATATGTGCGGCTCTAGGAACCGAATGCCCCCTCGTCGCCCCCCTCGGTTCCTCTGACAAGCTCCTGGGACCCCGCAGGAGGAACCTGCTGCCTGCCCCCATTCTGAAGCCGGAATACCGCCGACACCGGTGCGGCTCAGTGGGTAGAGCGTCGGCCTCAGACTGAAGGGTCCCGGGTTCGATTCAGGGCAAGGGCGTGTACCTGTGTTGCGGGCACATCCCCGGTGGAGGGTATGCAGAAGGCAGCTGATCCATGTTTCTCTCTCATCGATGTTTCTGGCTCTCTATCCCTCTCCCTTCCTCTCTGTAAAAAAATTAAAAAAATCAATAAAATATATTTTTTAAAAATAATAAAAGTAAAGCGGGGAATACGGAGAGCAGGCCGAGGGCTGAGGACAGAAGGGGAGCGGCTCGGAGCCACACCACAGGGCCCAGGGGGCGCGTGCTCGCAAACCCAACACACAGATGCCAGCACTCCCCCGGCCCCCTCCCCTGTCGGGTCTCCTGCATCACCCAGGGAGGGAGTCACCCAGGTCCCTTCGACCCTGGAGTTTCCTGTAACAGGCCAGGCGGCACCTCGTTCCCGGCCGAGTGGGCAGAGCCGTGCCGGCCCCCGGGCCTCTCTGTCCCCTCCAAGCCGGTGCTGAGTCAGGTGGCGGCTGGGCCTGACTCCCAAGCAGCTGCACCACCCGCGTCCACCACGCTCATGTCCTGGCAAACATCCCTCGGCGTGTGCCAGGCACAGGCGCAGCCCTGCCGCCACGCCTCACCCGTGCCCTCGGCGATCCGAGGAGGCAGCCCGGCCGGCCGGTGTGCGGGAGGGGGGTGGGGGGAGGTCACGTCCGGCGGAGGAGCAGCCAGCCAGACGCAGCTGGACTGACTCCCAAACCCGCGTGCCCGACCCCCTCCTTCCAGATGTCCCGCGTTCCCCCAGCCCAGGAGAGAGGCTGGCGACGAGCAGAAATTCCCTATAAGGAGCGAGAGAGGGGGAGAGCGAGCCAGGCGAGGCGCCAGCCAGCCAATCCTCGCCCGGGAACCCTTCAAACCAACGCTCTCGTCCAAATGCCCATTGTGGCAACTGCGCCACTTTTTAAAATTTAATTCCAGGTGCTTCGCTGCTGGCGGGCGTGCTGCGGGAATTTCAGAGGGCGCCTCCACCCCGGAGCGGTCCCGGCCTCGCCCCTTCTCCCCCCGCATCGGCGCTCCCTGAGGGGCTGGGCAGCTGCGGGGCTCAGCCCGGTGCGGTGCGGGGACGTGTGACGGTGCAACCTGAGCCCGTTCCATGGCAACCAGGACCGAGTGCCCCCCCCTCCCCCCGCACCCCTTTCCCCTCCGCACTCCCCTCCCCGGGTCCCTAGGATAGACCCTTCCCTCTGCTCCCGCGGGATGGGCCGGAGGGTAAGTGGCTAATCCGGGCCTCGGGGCCAGCTGGGAGGAGGCTGCAGGACCGAATCGCATCTGGCTGCAGCGCCCGATGAGACCAAAGCCTGGCCCATTTTAAGCAAACACCCCGTTTCCAACAGTAAAATCAGGGGGTCGCTGGTCTGACTTTACAGGGCCCCAGCACCAGGCCTCGTGAGCGGCAAGTTCTCGCTCAGAAAGGAGGGGGGCTGCGACACCTTTCAGGCCTGGCGTCTCCCCACCGGTGCATTCCGTTCTGCGCGGCGGCCACGTCCCCCTCGCCGCGCCCCTCCCCTCGCCGCGTAGCTCGGGTACAACTCGCTCCCACAGATGGCGAGCTGGCGGGCGAGCCGGCGGGCTGGAACACGCGGAGCGGGCACCAGGCTCCGTTCTGCACGGAGGGCGAGTGGGAGGCGGGCAAGTTGAGCCCGGGAAGCCCAGGACCTCATGTCCACGGTTTCCGGGGGGCCCCTGGGGCTGCCCTCGGCGGGGGGGGGGGGGACGGGGGGCGGGGGGGAGCACGTTTCTCTCCAGGCCTGGCACCGGCCTGGCTCAGTGCACGCAGTGACTGGAGACCAACCCTGTGACTGTGGAGACCTCGACTTGTCGTCGCAGCCACACGCCACGCAGTCACGTGCGCACCCCGGAGGCGCGGCCTGGGTCTGGGGGGCGAAGGGCGTGTGCTCCTGTCTCTGGCCCGAGCCTCGTGGGGCAGAGAGCGAGAAGGGGCAGCTGGGAGACCCGGCTGCCCCCACCCCCACCCCGTAGGGAATGAGGGCTCCCGGGAGGAGTGAGCTCACCGCCTCGGACAGACACGGCCGAGCAGCCCTGGCCGCTCGCTCGCAGCAGAGACGTCGGGGGCCCTCCGGCCTCAGATGTCCCCACGACGCCGTTGGAGCAGGTGCCGGCTCTCCGGCCTGTGTCAGCCACTCCCCCCCCCCATGGACCTTCCCGTGGATCTTCCCGTGGACCTTTCCCGTGGATCTTCCCGTGGACCTTCCCGTGGACCTTCCCGTGGACCTTCCCGTGGATCTCTGGCACCGAGCCCGCAGTCCTCACGTTCTCCCCCACGGCCCGGCCAGATGGCGACGCCTGCCTGGGGGACAGCCGTGCCTTCAGGCACTTATCCCTTCACTGTGAGCTGGGCTGTTCCTGTTCCCCGGTTCTGCCCTGACTGAGGGGGCCCAGCCCCAAATGCCCCCCGCCCCGGGCCGGGCCCTTTAAAGACTGATCAGCCCAGCCGGCCGGCGGGGCTCAGGGGCTGAGCATCGACCTGTGAACCAGGAGGTCTGGGTTCGATTCCCGGTCGGGGCACAGGCCGGGTGCGGGCTCGATTCCCCGTGTGGGGCGAGCAGGAGCCGCCGGTCCGTGATTCTCTCTCATCGTGGATGTTTTTCTCTCTCTCCCCCCCTCTTCCTTCCTCTCTGAAGTCAGTAAAATATGTTTAAAAGGAAAAAACAGATGAATTATAAGAAAATATATTGTGAGCTGAGCCAGGCCATGCGATTATCCTGTGACGTTGGTCCCACGGGCACACTCGCATCCCAGATCCAGGGATTGGGGCCTAATGTCTTCCGTGTGTGTGTGTGTGTGTGTGTGTGTGTGTGTGTGTGTGTGAGAGAGAGAGAGAGAGAGAGAGAGAGAGAGAGAGAGAGGTGTGTGTGAGTGAAAGAGGGAGAGAGAGAGAGGTGTGTGAGGGAGAGAGAGAGAACGGGAGAGGATTAGGCAGCAGCGTGCAGGGGCGGGGAGCGGGCGTGCCTGTGAGGTTCGGGGCACAGAGGTGTGGGGCTCACCCTGGGTGGGGTGCTCCGCTGCCTGGTTGGCAGACACCTCGCCTGTGGGAACAGAAGCTGCTGCCCCCTTTCCATCGCTTCGGCCGCGGTGTGGTGCGCACTCTTCCGGCTCCACCAGAGGACGGGGAGGAGGAGGTGGCGCTGAGGGGAGGGGGCTGGGACAGTGAGGGTCCCTCGGCTCCTCCCACCCATCCTGCCGGGTGGGGGAAAGGGAGACCGGGGCCCTTCACCCTGACAGATCCCTCCCAGTTCCGTTCTCCCAGAGCCCGCACGGGAGCCAGACCTGACCTCCCTGCCCCCCTAACGCTTCCTAGCTCAACAAAGGCGGGCACACAGTCACCCCTTCACTCCCTCACCCCTCTCCCCTTCCCCCCTCTCCTCTTCACCCCTCACCCCCTCTCCTCTTCACCCCTCCACCCTTTCACCCCTTCACCTCTCACCCCTTCACTCCCTCACCCCTTCCCCCTTCCCCCATCTCTGCTCTACCTCCTCACCCCTCACTTCCTCTCCCCCTTACCCCTCTCCCCTTCACCCCCTCACCTCCTCTCCTCTTCACCCCTCCAGCGTTTCACCCCTTCACCCCTTCCCCCTTCACTCCCTCACTCCCTCATCCCTTCACCCCTCACCCCTTCATCCCCTCACCCCTTCACTCCTTCCCTCTTCCTCCTCCTCTCCTCCCCCCTCCTCGGGTCAGGTTTTTTTTGGCTGGATCATGCCCCTGAGTAGCCTTCCAGACCTGTCTGAGTCCCTGCGGGTGGAAAGGTGGTTACATTGTTCTCCAGGCAGAAGGCTGGGCCTGGAATGGTGGGCGGTGACATCTTCTCTCAGCCATTGGACGCAGCGACCCGTGTCTCCTCTACTCTGTGCCACAGTGAGGGCACCCGCTGGCGATCCAGGTCACACTCCTCCCTAGGCCCGTCTCTCTCTCCCCCCTCACTTGTTCTGTTTTCTCTCTAGCTCTCCTCCTGTGACGGGGAAACCCCCCGCTGGGCTCGGGCTGCCTGTCCCGTGTGCAGTAAGGAAGGCCGAGTTGAATCATATGAGGCGTTTATTGAGAAGACCAGCCAACCAAGAAGACAGGGTGCTTACAAGCATTCAGATCCTGTCTTTCAGCACCTGCAGGGGACAGGATTATAAAGAGGAGGGAGGTGGGATTGCTAAATGCAGCCCTGGGGGTCCCCAATCTCAGCTATTGTAGTCATCACACGATGCCATGATGGGAGGAGATGGTGTGGATGAGATGATGGTGAGGAGATGATGTGGATGAGATGATGGTGAGGAGATGATGTGGATGAGATGATGAGAATGAGATGATGTGGATGAGATGATGGTGAGGAGATGGTGTGGGTGAGATGATGGTGAGGAGATGGTGTGGATGAGATGATGGTGAGGAGATGGTGTGGGTGAGATGATGGTGAGGAGATGGTGTGGGTGAGATGATGGTGAGGAGATGGTGTGGGTGAGATGATGTGGGTGAGATGATGGTGAGGAGATGGTGTGGATGAGATGATGGTGAGGAGATGGTGTGGGTGAGATGATGGTGAGGAGATGGTGTGGATGAGATGATGGTGAGGAGATGGTGTGGGTAAGATGATGGTGAGGAGATGGTGTGGGTGAGATGATGGTGAGGAGATGATGTGGGTGAGATGATGGTGAGGAGATGATGAGGATGAGATGGTGTGGAGATGATGTGGATGAGATGATGAGGATGAGATGATGGTGAGGAGATGGTGTGGATGAGATGATGGTGAGGAGATGGTGTGGGTGAGATGATGGTGAGGAGATGGTGTGGATGAGATGATGGTGAGGAGATGATGAGGATGAGATGGTGTGGAGATGATGTGGATGAGATGATGAGGATGAGATGATGGTGAGGAGATGGTGTGGATGAGATGATGGTGAGGAGATGGTGTGGGTGAGATGATGGTGAGGAGATGGTGTGGATGAGATGATGGTGAGGAGATGGTGTGGGTGAGATGATGGTGAGGAGATGATGGTGAGGAGATGGTGTGGGTGAGATGATGGTGAGGAGATGGTGTGGGTGAGATGATGGTGAGGAGATGGTGTGGGTGAGATGATGTGGGTGAGATGATGGTGAGGAGATGGTGTGGATGAGATGATGGTGAGGAGATGGTGTGGGTGAGATGATGGTGAGGAGATGGTGTGGATGAGATGATGGTGAGGAGATGATGTGGATGAGATGATGGTGAGGAGATGGTGTGGGTGAGATGATGGTGAGGAGATGGTGTGGGTGAGATGATGGTGAGGAGATGATGGGGGTGAGATGATGGTGAGGAGATGGTGCGGGTGAGATGATGGTGAGGAGATGGTGCGGGTGAGATGATGGTGAGGAGATGGTGCGGGTGAGATGATGGTGAGGAGATGGTGTGGATGAGATGATGGTGAGGAGATGGTGTGGGTGAGATGATGGTGAGGAGATGGTGAGGATGAGATGGTGAGGAGATGGTGTGGGTGAGATGATGGTGAGGAGATGATGTGGGTGAGATGATGGTGAGGAGATGGTGTGGGTGAGATGATGGTGAGGAGATGGTGAGGATGAGATGGTGTGGGTGAGATGATGGTGAGGAGATGGTGAGGATGAGATGGTGAGGAGATGGTGTGGGTGAGATGATGGTGAGGAGATGATGTGGGTGAGATGATGGTGAGGAGATGGTGTGGGTGAGATGATGGTGAGGAGATGGTGAGGAGATGGTGTGGGTGAGATGATGGTGAGGAGATGATGCGGGTGAGATGATGGTGAGGAGATGGTGCGGGTGAGATGATGGTGAGGAGATGGTGCGGGTGAGATGATGGTGAGGAGATGGTGTGGGTGAGATGATGGTGAGGAGATGGTGTGGGTGAGATGATGGTGAGGAGATGGTGCGGGTGAGATGATGGTGAGGAGATGATGTGGGTGAGATGATGGTGAGGAGATGGTGCGGGTGAGATGATGGTGAGGAGATGGTGTGGGTGAGATGATGGTGAGGAGATGGTGTGGGTGAGATGATGGTGAGGAGATGGTGTGGGTGAGATGATGGTGAGGAGATGGTGTGGGTGAGATGATGTTTTGACTCCTGGTGCGTCTGTCTGTCCCTGCTTAGTTCTGCTTGCTGGGTGCATGGCTGAGTCACCTCCGTCATTGCTTTGCACAGACCTTCAAAGGAAACTTAAAATTGTAATTCCTATTCACACGTAAGAAACTCAACCGGAGACCCACATAAGAACTTGTGTTCTAAGATGGAAAGAAACAGGGCTACCTTCCGATTAACCCAGCGCTCTCTACGGCCTCTAAGTCCCCCGTCACTGGGGAGTGTGAGAATCTTCACCCCTGGAAGGTGCCACGTGTCTGCAGTGGGCGTGGCCACCTGGTCAGTGAGCTCTTTTTTTTCTCCATCACTTTTCCAGAGGGAGCGACAAGGAGGGAGGGCGGGAGAGAGGGAGGGAGGGGGGAGAGGAAAGAGAAAGAGAAACATCGGTGTGCGAGACACACACTGATTGGTTGCCTCCTGCACATGCCCTGGCCGGGGCCAGGAATCAAACCTGGGACCCTTCCGTGCCGGCAGGCGCTCTAACCACTGAGCTCGCCGACCAGGGTGCGCCGGAGAGCTTTTGTGTCTGAAGATGGTGGCTGCGGGACCTTTGGCCGCGTCCTCACCGTCCCCCTCTTTCCTCCCCCCGACCAGGGCCCTCACGCAGAGACATCCATCAGATGCCTGAGCCCGGGGCAGCGGCAGCCCCACGCCTGCCTGGGAGGCGGGTCTGGGAGGGCGGGCAGCGCTCCCGCTGGCTGGCGGCCTGGCGCCTCCGATGCCTCTGCTTCTCAGCCTCTCTCTTGGACCTCCTTGCTCTCTAATTAGCTCCCACACAAACGCCCCATCTGCCTCACCACGCAATAGCCTCTGATTTCTCTAAAGATAGCGATTCCGGCTATTTCGGCGCCGACTCAGGCCCCCCGTGCCGGAGTTTCTGCGTCTGAGGAGGCTCTGCTCCGGCCACTTCCCCCCCCCCCCACCCCCAGCCCCACGTGGGCTGAGGGGACAGTCCCTGCTGTCTGCCGTCTGCGTCTGTTTCTGAGCCCCTGGGGCGGGAGGTCTGTGTGCACAGGCGAGGGGGGCAGGGGGCTCCCCTGGGTGGGGTCCCTGCCTGCCATCCAGGTCAGCAGTTCCAGGTCAGGGTCCTGGGTGGTGGCCAGTCTCTGTGTCATTCTGGGGTTGCAGGGGCTCTCGGCTCCCAGCTGGGCGGGGAGAGGGGGCGGGACCGGGGGGGATGGTTAAGTTGCTGATTCCGATGCAGCAGCACCAAGCCCCACCTGCCCCTCGCCGCCCACCTGCCCCATCTCCGTGACTCCGGACGTGTGGCCCTCGAGGTGCCCCTGTACCGTCTCCTGAGAGCCTTCTAGAACGTGGCTCCCTCTCACGTCCTTTCTTTGCGCTGTTCTGTGATTCCTGCAGAACTCCGGCCCTCGGAAGAGGCTCCTGTTCATTCTTTCTAAACCAAAGCTGCCGTGAATCTCTTTCTTACAGAATTTTTGCCGGAGACGAGGGTTAGGATTTGGGAGGGAAGGGATGCTTCCCTTCCCGTGTGGCCGAGGCCTCGGAACGCTGAGGGCGCCCCAGAGCCCGCGGGGGCCCTCCCCCACGGGCTGCGCGCCGAGCACCGGCCAAGGGCAGCCATGACCTGCACTTGGGGTGCCTTTGGGATGCCCTTGGGACGGAGACTGAACTGTGGGTCTGCTTGCCGTCGGAGCCCACACACGGGGAATCACAAAGCAGAAACAGGGAAGCAAGGGGCCTTCCTCTGAGCCGGGGTGCCAGGCCCTTCCTCACCACACCGCTCCCCTGCGCAGGGGCCTGCCCCGCCCCCCCCCCCCCCACGAGCTGTCCTGGAGCCGCTGCTGATCCGCATGTGGGGAAGGCGGTCAGGCCCGCAGGGTCAGGGAGGCCCATGTTGCCCAAACTGGTTTGGCTCAGTGGATGGAGCGTCGGCCTGCGGACCGAAGGGTCCCGGGTTCGATTCTGGTCAAGGGCATGGACCTTGGTTGCGGGCACATCCCCAGTAGGGGGTGTGCAGGAGGCAGTTGATCGATGTTTCTCTCTCATCGATGTTTCCAACTCTCTATCTCTCTCCCTTCCTCTCTGTGACAAATCAATAAAATATATTTATAAAAAAACATAAAAAGGCCCGTGTGCTGAGACACTGAGGCTCCCAGCGCCGGGCACAGGGTAACACCAACCAGACAGGGAGGCGGGCAGCAGGGACACCACCAGGCGGCCCCCAGGGGCCGGGGATGGGCCGGGAACCCCAGCAGGAGCACACAGCGCCCTGGGAGCCCCGCCCTGCTGGGACTCCAAACGCAGACCCGCTCCCAGGTGTGGACGGGGGCCCCCCCCGGGCCTCATGCCGGGTGCTAAGTGCCTCGCAGAGCGACGCCCCCTCTGCGCCCGCCCGGCCCCGCCCGGCCCCTGGCCCTCCTCGCCGCCTACGTGCGCAGATGGCCTCTGTCCCCAGCCTGCCGCTGGGCGCGTCTCCGGTAACTCGATCAGCAGGGGGACAATTGGATCAGGGTGCGCAGGCCGCAGCCCCCCTCCTGCCTCGTGAATGTCAGGGCCCCCGGGCATGGAGACGGCTCCTTCCGAGGCCTCATCTCTCAAAGCAGATGGCCCGCTCCCCGCTTTATTGGGTTTGGGGCTTGGATGTGACGCAGCCGACTGTGGCCGGAGGCGCAGCCCCGACCCACGGCGCGTCTGGCCCGACAACAAGCGGGGGGGGGGGGGGGGGGGGGGGGGGGGCCTGGTCCGGGAGGAGGAGGGGGTCTGGGGTGGCGAGCAGCCTGTCCTCCCTGAGCCGTGGGCACCGCTCCGCTGGGCAGCGGCCGCCGTGGCACCCCAATTCCGCTTCCGAATCCCGAGTCCGAGTGTGCCAGGGTGGGCACGCCCCCCACCCCCACACATTCCAGGCAAAAGGCAACCACCCAAACACGGTCACGGCTCGATTCCCAGTCGGAGACCTGGCCTCAGGCCCCCCCCCCCGCCCCGGCCTGGCCCGCCCAATTTAGGCAGAAGGAGGCCGTCTGAACCCTGTTACAAACACGTGTGTGCCCGGCCGGCGTGACTCAGCGGTTGAGCGTTGACCTATGAACCAGGAGGTCAGGGTTCGATTCCCGGTCGGGGCACATGCCCGGGTTGTAGGCTCGAGCCCCAGTAGGGGGCGTGCAGGAGGCAGCTGATCCATGACTCTCTCTGATCATTAATAAAAATGCATTTTTAAAAAAATGTCCCCTCCTCACAATGACTGGCTCCCGGTGCTTTTTAAATGTTTTAAAACTAAGAACTAACACTTAAATATGGGGAGTCTTGCCCTAGCCGGTGTGGCTCAGTGGATGGAGCGTCGGCCTGGGGACTGAAGGGTCCCGGGTTCGATTCCGGTCAAGGGCATGTACCTTGGCTGCGGGCACATCCCCAGTGGGGGGCGTGCAGGAGGCGGCTGATGGATGTTTCTCTCTCATCCATGTTTCTGGCTCTCTAGCCCTCTCCCTTCCTCTCTGTAAACAAATTAATATAATATTTTATTTTTTTTAAAAAAAAAGGAGAAAAAATAAAAATGTGCGTGTGACCGTTCGGGGAGCCACGCGGCCCCCAGAGCGGAGGGGAGGCGGGAGGTGCGCCGTGGCCACTCGTGAATAAAGAGCATGGGCCACGGGCACGGGGCGTGGCCACCCCCAGGCGGCACGGCCAGCGGGCGAGCAGTAGCCGTCTGTCATGCCCCTCGAGATGCCGGACACACAGGTACCACGGGGCCAGCCTGCATGTCTGGGTGCACCCCCCCCCCCCGAGCTGAGCACGGGGACCGAGCCGCTCTCTGTCCGCAGCCGTGCACAGCAGCCTGTCCCCGTGATGCCCGTCGATGGCAGGGAGGGGCCGCGGGGCTGCACAAGGAGGGGAGTCTGGGCAGGGAGGGGCCTGCCCCTGCCCCCCCCCCGGGGCTCTCCCCTGCAAGATGCGCGAATGAGGTTCCACGGAGGGAACGGGGCTGGCCTTCCTGTCTCCGCCACCACACCGGGCAGGCAGAGCCCCCGGGGAACACCATCTGAAGGTCGGGGGCCGCGCCCCAGCTGCACCCAGCCTCTCAGACGCAGACACACTGCTCCATGTCTGGGCGCCTCGAGCGGGGCCTCTGAGGGCACTGGGCAGGGGCCGGGAGGGAGCAGATCTGGTCTTCACACCCACCCGCCCGCAGCCGCGGGCAGCCGGCACCGCCTGCCAGGACCCGAGACGTGCCCACTCCCCAGCCTCGGTCCAGACAAGGGGACCCCTCTCGGGGACCCGTCCTCCGCAGGAGACAGGCTGTGCGGTCCCTGCCCTCAGCGGCAGTCCCGGCCGTGCAGCCGCTGCCTGTGTCCCGCAGGGCGGTCCCGATCGTAGCCCCTCCGGGGGGAGCCAGCTCTCGTCCTCGGTGCAGAGCTCCGAGGCCAGGGCGGGCTGTGGCCCTGCAGCCGGGGAGTGAGGGGGGGTGGGGGGAGCCGAGAGGGCCTGGGTGCTGCCCTCGTGTCACCGTCCCCTCCCTCGGCGCCCTGGCTCCTGGGCACCTCGGGCCGCCTGCCTTTCTGAGCAGACAGGGCAGTGGGGCGCCCTCCTCCCCGGGAGAACCCACTTGCGGGGGAGATGACCTGGCCGGAAGGGGATTTCTTAAACCTCCTCATCACAACACCCGAGCCCAGGACGAGGCTGGCGGTGCGGGGGCTGCCCTGCCCCAAGCTGGGGGGAGGAGAGGGGGAGGGGGGGAGGCCGCGGCCTGGGGCCCGGCGCTGAAAGCCGGATTTCTGCCAGCACAAGAGCACCCAGAACCGGCCGGCGTGGCTCAGTGGTTGAGTGTCCACCTAGGAACCAGGAGGTCAGGGTTCGACTCCAGGTCGGGGCACAGGCCCGGACTGTGGGCTCGATCCCCAGTGTGGGGCGTGCAGGAGGCAGCCGGTCCATGATTCTCTCTCATCATGGATGTTTCTCTCTCCCCCTCTCCCTTTCTCTCTGACATCAATAAAAAATATATATATATATTTTTTTTTTTAAAAGAGCCCTAGCCGGTGTGGCTCAGTGGATAGAGCTTTGGCCTGCGGACTGAAAGGTCCCAGGTTTGATTCCGGTCAAGGGCATGCACCTTGGTTTCGGGCACATCGCAGTAGGGGGTGTGCAGGAGGCAGCTGATCAGTGTTTCTAGTTCTCTATCCCTCTCCCTCTCTGTAAAAAATCAATAAAATGTATTAAAAAAAAAAAAAAAAAAGAGCACCTCGGCCAGGCGGGCACCCTGCAGCCCCCCCCCCCCCCCCCCCCCGTGCTCACTGGGAGCTGTGTGGCTCAGGACACCACCCCGCTCCAGGCCTCCCTGCTGTAACCGGGGCTGGGGACCCGGGGAGCTGGCCTCACGTGGCAGAGGCGACAGGGATTACAGGGAGCGATGACAGCGCCCGAAAGACTCGGAACGCAAAGGGCTCATTAAAACGCTGAAATTGGCCCCAAACCGGGCCAGCCGTGGGAGCGCCTGGGAAGGAAGCCAGCCTGAGCGGCGAAAGGGGTTTATTTCACTGGGTGCCACCTCAGCCCGCCACCACCACCCCAACCCACCCCACCTTTGCGGGGCAACTAGCCCCAGAGTGGAGCTGGAGAGGGCGGGGCCGGAGGAGGCGGAGACAGGAGGGTGGGGCTGGAGAGGGCGGGGCTGGAGGGGGTGTGGCTATAGCCATGAGGGCGGGGCTTAGGGAGGGCTTAAGGGGCGGGTTCTGAGAGGGCGGGGCCTGGAGGGCAGGGATGTAGAGGGCGGAGTGGTAGAAGGCGGGGCCTGGAGGGTGGGGCTTTAGGGGTGGGGCCATATCCATGAGGGCGGGGCTTGAGAGGGTGGGAGAGGGCGGGGTCCGCGGGGGCGGGGCCTGGAGGGCAGGAATGTAGAGGGCGGGGCCAGAGCGCTCCTCCTCCAGGCTCCATGCGTGACCGCTCTGAGCAGCCTCCCCGGGGCGGAGGGGGTCACAGCACAGGCCGCTGGGGGTGAAGGGCTGGGCGGGCCACACCTCCCGCCTCCCAGGACTGCTCCTTCTCCGTAACTATTTCTGAAATCAGCTGGATCCGTTTCTCAGATGCTCTGAGCTGAGGCGGAGGCCGTCTGAACCCTGTTACAAACACGTGTGTGCCCGAACCAGGAGGTCAGGGTTCGATTCCCGGTCCGGGCACAGGCCCGGGTTGCAGGCTCGAGCCCCAGTGTGGGGCGTGCAGGAGGCAGCCGAGCCATGATTCTCTCTCATTAATAAAAATATTTAAAAATATACATGTGTCCATTTGGAGAGCCACAGGGCCCCCAGGAGAGGAAGGGAGGCGGGAGGTGTGCTCAGCTGCCCAAGGTCAGGGTGCTCAGGGCTGACCCCACTCCCTGGGCTCTGCACCCCGACTCCAGGCCCTGGCTCCTGGGCCTCAGCACCTCTCACTCCCAGAACCCCTGGGCTGGGGGGCGGGGGAGGGGGGAGAAGTTCCCAGTTGGGGGGGGGGGTGAGATCTGGGTGGGGCAGTGCTTCTCCAAGGATGCCCGCTGGGACCCAGGAGGACTCGAACCCGGAGCCAACACCCCGGGCGATGCATGACGGGGCCACAGAGCCCACTGGCCCGAGTAGCAGCTGGTGCACGTTCTTTCCTCTGGCAGAGCCACCTGGAAGGCTCACCTAGGGCCAGCCCCCCAAAACCCTCGCGGAGACCCTGCCCCACCCCTTCCCGTGGCTGCTCCCTGACCCCGGGGAGTGAGTGGCGAGGTGCATCCTGATCTCCAATATCAGATGCCTGCTTAGGGCACAGACTGGAAGGTTCTAGAAAGAATTTGGAGAAGGAGACCTGGTCTCAGGCCTTACCCTGGCCTGAGTCCGCCCAGCTTAGGCAGACAGCACCCCCCTGCCTCCCCAGGCCAGGAACTTTCTCCCCGTTTCATCGTCACACGCAGTCCATCCTTCCTGAGGAACAGAGTTCGGAGCAAAAACCAGAGCCTGGTGCAACCTACTCACAGCCCGTCTTTCAAATCCCTGAGGATCTTACACTGCCCCCCCACCCCCCGTGACCTCCGCGGGCTCCTGGGGTGAGGTGTTTAGTTTCTCCAAAGAGAGGAGGAACAGGAGGAGGAAGAGGGTAGGAAGAAAAGGAGGGAGGGAGGGAGGGATTAGGAAGAACGTTAGTTCGATGCCTGAGGGTTGGGGGCTGAGTGCAGAGCAGGAGGCAATCCTGGAGAACTTCCTGGAAGTGGCAGCACCCGTTGAGTCCATTCTGCACAGAGAAGGATGGGAGGGAGCCGAGTGCGATGAGACTGCAGTGGAGGCTCTCAGGGCTGTTAAGACCCGACGGGTCTGTGGGAGGCCCTGTGGAGGATGGAGGGTTCAAATCCAGGCTGGGTCCCCACTCCACTAGAGGGTATCAAGGGTCGGGGAGCTTTGGAGACATGGAAGCAGGCCTGTCCCTTGCACCCCTTTCCCAATGTGTCCCCACCGGCAAGGTGGCTACACTTCACCCCTCCGTACGGCATCGCCTGGTCTGCGCCCCCAGAAATGCCCCTCCAGCACCATGCCCGCGCCATCTGTCCCACCCCCAGCACTGCACCCACTGCTTCTGCAGCAGCCGCGGGCCAGCTGGAGCCTGTGGGGAGCAGAGCGGAACAGCAGGCCACGAAAGAGCGTGTCGCGGCCTATTTGAGGATCTTTTATTTTCCGTCTGAACGTGGCCCGCCCTCCGGCCTATAGAACCGGCTCTGCGGGCCAGGCCTCCAGCAGCCCGGTCCCGTTCCCCACCGCCATAACTTTGGGGTCTCAGTCTGCCCATCCACGAATGGGGTGGCCTGGGCCCATCCCATCAGCTGGGGGCGGGGGGGACAGGACGGGATGGCCTGCCCGGTGGTCAGGGGGTGCTTGGTAGGAGGGCCTGCAAAAGGCTTGCAGGCTGCAGGGAGCAGTCCCCCCCCCCTCCCCCTGCCCCCGCGGCTATCCCTGGCCAGTCGGCTCCAATTCCGGCTGACGGTGTCCATGCCCCCATCAGTGCCAATTAGGAGAGCCGGGGAGGCAAAGCGTTTGGCCCGGGGCACGAGCAGGTGGGAGGGTCAACCGGACAATTCGATTCCCCGGCAGACAAATGCGATTACAGCGGCCGCCGGGGCCCAGCCCCCCTCCCCCCCTCACCGAGGGCCGGCACTTAAAGGGCCGGTGGGGCGGCCGCCGCCCAGCCATGCGGGTCCCCAGCCCCAGCGCGCGCGAGGCCGCCTCCATGTACGGCACCGCGGTGGCCGTGTTCCTGGTCCTCCTGGTGGCCGCGCTGCAGGGCTCGGCGCCCCCCGAGAGCCCCTTCCCCTACCGCATCCCCCTGGACCCCGAGGGCGCCCTGGAGCTGTCCTGGAACGTGAGCTACGCCCGGGAGACCGTGGACTTCCTGCTGCTGGTGCGCCAGCTCCGGGCCGGGGTGCTGTTCGGGATGTCGGACCGCGGGGAGATGGAGAACGCCGACCTGGCCGTGCTCTGGACGGACGGGGACACCGCCTACTTCGGCGTGAGTCTCTCCTCCACCCCGAGCCTCCCCCTGCCCGGCCTCCCCGCTGGCCTCCCTCCCGCACCCCACCTCCCTCACCCTGCGCCCCACGCTGGCCGGTTGGCGGGAAGAATGAGAAATAGATGCTCTCCCGGGGGAGCCCTGGCTGCACCCCGAGCTGCAGGGGGGCCCGGGCCCGAGGAGTGAGGCCGCAGGGGGGGCGGGGAGGACAGGCAGCCGCACAGACGCGTCCTCGCCACGCCCGCCCTGCGGTGTGCACCCCACGTCCTCCCTCACGCCGACCACGTCCGGGCACCCGCACCCTCGCACGTGACCAGGCGCAGGGTGGCGGGCACCTGGACTGGGTCTGCACAGGCAGGTCCGTGAGCAGCCGCACCCCCCAAACCCCCCTCACCCCCGAGTGGAGGGAGCCTCGGCCTGGACAAACAGCCACTCCTGCTGGAAAGGTGGAGGAAAGGGGAGGTTTCCTTTTAAACCAGAGCAATGTTGGGGCCTCCACGCATTGAAGGGAGGTCCCAGGTGGGGGCCCAGCCCCAGTCCTGAGCGCCCCTCCCGCCCTCCTCCCCAGCCGGGGTCCCTCTCAGCACAAAAGCCCTCCCCCCACAAACGGACCCGGGAAGACGAAAAGTCTCTGAAGTCAGAACGCACTTTACCGACAGAGGGACGCGGGGGAGCGGGCAGGAGTGCTGAGTCGGGAGGGGCGAGCCCGGCCCTGTCCTATTGGAAAGGCGGGGAGACTCTCCTTCCATTCCGGGGGTGTTTGTGGGTGACGCCAACTGACAAGGCTGATATTTCTGGTCCCCGACTAAGCTCCGTGCCAGCCCTGCAGGCGGGTACGGGGCTGGGTTCACAGGCGAGGCCGTGGCTGGGGGCCGTGTGGGGCCCCCCAGGTCGGATGGGCCGGGGCCGCCCGCCTCCCACAACAAGGGTGCTCAGCAGCTGTGCGAAGAGGTCACACAGCTGGTGCACAGTAGCTGGGGGGGTCACGCAGCCCGCCGCCCCCCCCCCCCCCCCCCCCCCCCCGTGCCCAGAGCACTCGCTCCTCCGGGCGGCGTAGCGGCTGCCAAGCGAGCCGCCTCCCCTCCTGCGCTCAGTCAGTTTGCACAACAGATGCCCAGGCGAACAAATGTCAGGCTTGTCCTCCCCCGGCAACCTGTTCGCAACTGCTTTCCAGGCTCCAGCGAGCGCCCTGCCTCCGTTTCACACAAGTCCCAGGAGCCCCTACCCCCGTACCCCCTACCCGTGGGGGCGGCCCCTCTCTCCTGGGAGCCTGGCGCACAGTCGGGGCAGCTTCCTTTTTTCTTCGGGAAGGGAAGACAAGTCCTGGCCCAGGAGCCGTGAAAACAGGTCCTGAGCCCGAGGCCCCCCAGTTCCTAGCGGAAAAGAGGCCCTGGGTGGGGAAGGCTGACCCTCTCAGCCTCCCCCCCGCCCCCGTCCCCGCCGCCACAGCCCGTACCCCCTGCTCTGGCTGAAGGCCCTGGTGCAAGGGAAGCAGCTGGGGGGAGGGGGGGCGGTCAGCCAGGCCTGGGGGAATGCAACAGGTCCGTTTCCTCCCCGGCCTCAGTTTACCCTCTCCAAGCGAGGAGGGGAGGACGGGGCGAGGGGAGCAAGATGCCCAGGCTCGGGGTTAAGGGGGTGCCCACTCTCGGGGGAGCAGGAGCGCAGGACGGGCACTGTGCTGGGGTCTTCTCTCGCCGCCCCGAACATCCTCGGCCGTGTCCCCCCCACGGCTCCATGCTCTGTCACGATCCCCCCACCCCCCCCCCCCCCCCCGCTCAGGCCGGTGCTGGTCTGAGGCACCTTCTCAGCAGGAAGACTGGTCCCCCCAGGGGGCTGGGGCTGACGGAAGCTCAATGCCCCCTCCTCGGGAAAAGGCTGTTTCCAACGGCCGCCGAGCTCCTCTGGGATTCGCAGACCGTCCCTTGGGCTGTAGGTCGGCTCCGCTGTTAGAGGGCCCCTTACTCTGTACAGGAGCCATGTGTGTTTGAACAGCGGGAAGAGATAAAAGTCCAGCTGTCTGACTTGCAAGCCGGCCACCCAGCGTAACCGACTGGTGGGACACCACTCCGAGTCCTCACGCCGGTGCGCTCCCGCGCCCGGGATTCCAGCCGCCTGCCAAAGCCACTGGCAGAGCCGTGCGCGCCGCAGGCACGGAGCTCAGGACTGGGCCGACGCCTCCCCCTGGGCTGCTGGCCTTAATGAAGACCCCGGGTTAACTGGCTCGTTTTGGCGTCTTGTGCCCAGCTTGCTGGTTTATGATACAAATAAGCAGACCGGGAGCCCCGCTGGCCGCTCAGAGCCTGGCTTCAAGGTCCAGGGGGAGGGAGACAGGACGTGGAGTGAGCCCCTAACCCCAGCCAGGCCCCGGCCCCACAGGGTGCTGTGGGCAGCAGCCTTCGCTCTGAGCCCGTCTTGTCCCAGCCCCCCACCCGTCCTGTCCCAGCCCCGGTGCCCCAGCCCGTCCTGTCCCGTCCCCCAGTCAATCCTGTCCCAGCCCCCAGTGCCCCCAGCCAATCCTGTCCCAGCCCCCAGTGCCCCCAGCCCATCCTGTCCCAGCCCCCAGTGCCCCCAGCCCATCCTGTCCCAGCCCCCAGTGCCCCCAGCCCATCCTGTCCCAGTCCCTGGCCACCAGCCCATCCTGTCCCAGCCCCCAGTGCCCCCAGCCCATCCTGTCCCAGCCCCTGACTCTCCCTGTCCCCACAGGACGCCTGGAGCGACCAGCAGGGCCAGCTCCACCTGGACGGCCAGCAGGACTACCAGCTGCTGGAGGCCCAGAGGACCCCGCAGGGCCTGAGCCTGCTGATCCGGAGGCCCTTCAGCACCTGCGACCCCCGGGACTACCTCATCGAGGTGCGTGCGCCTGCGTTTGCCCTCACGGCAGCATGTGAGAGCCAGCCCTGCCCCTGTCCCGTCCGCCTGCGCCCTCCAGCTCGCAGCCCCTAGAACTTTCTATGCCGGCCCCATCCAGCACCTGCGGGGCTGGCGGTGCCCTCTGGGTCGGTGCCAGGCGTGCCCCTGCCGGGCGGGCGGGCGGGCGGGGCGGGCGGGGCCCGGCGACCCCGGTGAGCGGAGCCGGCCCTGGGCCCGCCCGGACGACCCGAGGTCCCGCTGCAGGATGGCACCGTGCACCTGGTGTACGGGATCCTGGAGCGGCCCGTGCCGTCGCTGGAGGCCATCCACACGGCGGGGCTGCGGACCGGGCTGCAGAGGGTGCAGCTGCTGAAGCCCGACATCCCCGTGCCCGCCCTGCCCGCCGACGTGCGCACCATGGAGGTCCGCGCCCCCGACGTCCCCGTCCCCGACCAGGAGACCACCTACTGGTGCTACGTGACCGAGCTTCCCCAAGGCTTCCCGCGGCACCACATCGTCATGGTATGGGGGGGGGGGGGCGTGCCTGGGGGCCCGCTGAGCTGTCTGGCCCTGGAGCTGTCCGAGGTCCTGGGGGAGCCGGGTGTCCTGAACCCTGGGCCCCTGACCTTCCTGCAGCCACAAGGGTGGTCTGATCCATCGCTGCCCAGCTCCCGGGCCCTCTGCACCCCAGCTCCCGGGCCCTCTGCACCCCAGCTCCCGGGCCCTCTGCACCCCAGCTCCCGGGCCCTCTGCACCCCAGCTCCCGGGCCCTCTGCACCCCAGCTCCCGGGCCCTCTGCACCCCAGCTCCCGGGGCCTCTGCACCCCAGCTCCCGGGCCCTCTGCACCCCAGCTCCCGGGGCCTCTGCACCCCAGCTCCCGGGGCCTCTGCACCCCAGCTCCCGGGCCCTCTGCACCCCAGCTCCCGGGGCCTCTGCACCCCAGCTCCCGGGGCCTCTGCACCCCAGCTCCCGGGGCCTCTGCACCCCAGCTCCCGGGCCCTCTGCACCCCAGCTCCCGGGGCCTCTGCACCCCAGCTCCCGGGGCCTCTGCACCCCAGCTCCCGGGCCCTCTGCACCCCAGCTCCCGGGGCCTCTGCACCCCAGCTCCCGGGGCCTCTGCACCCCAGCTCCTGGGCCCTCTGCACCCCAACTCCCAGCCTGGACCAAGGCAACTGTTCCCCGAGTTCTGCCTCTTCCCCTGGGACTGGAATGGCCGTCTGCCTGACTGTGTGTCTGCCAGGCCATCTCCCCCTTCACTCAAAAGCAGCTTAACTCAGAGCGCAATTGCTCTGAGCCCCTCCCAGCGGGAGGGCGGGCGGGCGGGCGGGCGGTGTCCACGGCCCCCACTTGGCGTCCCCCCCGCCCACAGTACGAGCCCGTCGTCACCGAGGGCAACGAGGCGCTGGTGCACCACATGGAGGTGTTCCAGTGCGCGGCCGGCCTGGAGAGCGTGCCGCCCTTCAGCGGGCCCTGTGACTCCAAGATGAAGCCCGAGCGCCTCAACTACTGCCGCCACGTGCTGGCCGCCTGGGCCCTGGGCGCCAAGGTGCGTCCCCCGGCCCCGCGGGAGCGTTGGGGTCCCCCGCACCCCTCTGTGTCCCCACTTCCCCGAGAGGCCCCGTGACGGGGGCTCCGCAGGGTGCCGCCACCCCACGTCCCCGAGGCCTGTCGCGGCCTCCACCCCGCTCCTGGGAGCCACGGGGCTTTTCCCAGAAGCCCCTGAGCTGTGCTCTGTGATACTGACCTCGGGTCTGCTGGCCACAGGGGGGTTTGTGCAGGGGGGGAGTCCTGGGTGTCGCAGCTGCCCTGTGGGGCTTTCCTCCACACCCAGAGGGGCCAGCCAGGGCCTCCGGCAGGCTGGCCGGGGGGCACCAGCACCCCACTCCCCCACCAGTCCAGGAACATCGTGTGTATTGGTGTCGGAGCTGCTGGTCAGCAGGAGAGCAATGTTCTAATCCGCTGCCTCACCACCACCACCCCTGCAGCTCAGCCCCTTCCCTGTAGCTCAGGTCCCGCCCCCTGCAGCTCAGTCCCCACCTCCTGCAGCTCAGCCCCACCCCTGCAGCTCAGGCCCTACCTCCTGCAGCTCAGCCCCACTCCCTGCAGCTCAGGCCCCACCTCCTGCAGCTCAGCCCCTTCCCTGTAGCTCAGGCCCTACCTCCTGCAGCTTAGCCCCTTCCCTGTAGCTCAGGTCCCGCCCCCTGCAGCTCAGGCCCCACCTCCTGCAGCTCAACCCCACTCCCTGCAGCTCAGGCCCCACCTCCTGCAGCTCAGCCCCACCCCTGCAGCTCAGGCCCCACCTCCTGCAGCTCAGCCCCACCCCTGCAGCTCAGGCCCTACCTCCTGCAGCTCAGCCCCTTCCCTGTAGCTCAGGTCCCGCCCCCTGCAGCTCAGTCCCCACCTCCTGCAGCTCAGGCCCCACCTCCTGCAGCTCAACCCCACTCCCTGCAGCTCAGGCCCCACCTCCTGCAGCTCAGCCCCACTCCCTGCAGCTCAGGCCCCACCTCCTGCAGCTCAGGCCCACCCCTGCAGCTCAGGCCCTACCTCCTGCAGCTCAGCCCCACCCCTGCAGCTCAGCCCCACCCCTGCAGCTCAGCCCCACTCCCTGCAGCTCAGCCCCACTCCCTGCAGCTCAGGCCCCACCTCCTGCAGCTCAGGCCCCACCTCCTGCAGCTCAGCCCCACCCCTGCAGCTCAGGCCCTACCTCCTGCAGCTCAGCCCCACCCCTGCAGCTCAGCCCCACCCCTGCAGCTCAGCCCCACTCCCTGCAGCTCAGCCCCACTCCCTGCAGCTCAGGCCCCACCTCCTGCAGCTCAGCCCCACCCCCTGCAGTTCAGTCCCAACAGTCATGTGTGTTTGCCCCCCGGGACCCCCTCAGACCCTGGTCTGTCTGCCAGGGCTGCTGTCCCTGACACCCAGCCCCCTCCCTCCACTCCCTGCAGGCCTTTTACTACCCGGAGGAAGCAGGCCTTGCTTTCGGGGGTCCGGGGTCCTCCAGGTTTCTCCGCCTGGAAGTTCACTACCACAACCCACGGAAGATACAGGGTAAGAGCTCGAGCTGTGTCTCCAGGGCCCGCCTCTGCCTTCCCCTCGACTGGACTCCCCACCCCACAGAGTCTGGCCTCCTGCTGTGACCAGGGGCGGGGGGGCGGGCACGCAGCCCTCTCTCCTCTCGCGTTCACTGCCCGTCTCTGGGACCACAGTGGCTCCCGGCGCAGGGCCTGCGGGGCTGGCTCAGCACCAGGGACAGGCCCTGTCCCAGATACCAGCCCCTGGGACGGGCGGGTAGAGGCTCCCGTGAACCCATTTTGCAGAGGAGGGAATTCAGGCCCAGCGTGTAGGGACCCACAGGGCCACAGGGACCTGGGAGCCAGGAAGCCTGGCTCTGACCAAGGTGGTCTCCACGGGCCACAGCTTCTGGGGGGCCGGCCGGCTCTTGAACTGAGCACGGCTGGTCTGAGCCAGAGCTGTAAGGGTCCAGGGGGTATTGGGCCGGTGGAGTACACGCCCCCCCTTCTCCTGCACCCCTGGCTCACTCTGCAGGGCCGGCCAGGGCAGGCGGGAGTTGGGTGGGGGTGCTGACCAGGCAGCTCAAGGACCTGGGAGGCAGAACCAGGGAGAGACCAGACTTGTCAGCCCCAGGCCGGTCCCAGCCCGCCCCTCCCTCACTGTGTGACCCCGGGGGGGGGGGGCGATGATACCCTCCCCCTGCCAGTCTGCTCACCGCCCTCGTGTCCGTCTCCCGCGCCCAGCGACCCCCGCCGCGGGAACGGCGGCCGCGCACAGGAAGGGCAGACGTCAGCGGGCCTTGGCGGGAGAGGATTTAGTGCCGTTGAGAGCTGGGACGCAAATGGGTGTCCGAGGACATTCCGTCTCCTCCCGGCTCTCTGGGTGTGTTTACGGACCTGTCACCGAATACAGGGACGCCTGTCGTCCACAACTCTGGAAGCGGCTGCTTTCCTATAAATGTCAGGCCCCGCCGTGACTGCGGCGCCGAGCCAGCCGCACCCCCCTACGGTGTCGCCCTCGGACTCGGTCAGCGCGTCAGCGAGGGCCGGGGCTGTGTGTGCCGGAGCTGCGGGCTGGGGGGCCTGGCGGCCGGAGGCAGGGGGCAGAGGCAGGAGGAGCTCTTGGCTTCACCTCTGAGCAACGAGCGGGAACCCCCAGGCCCCCCCCACAAGGCCCGGGGGGCTCCGTTCCCGGCTCGGCCGCGGCCCAGGCCTGCGATCCTGCGCAGGGTCCTGAACCCCGGCTCTGAGCCTGTTCCCACGTCTGTGAATGGGGAACGCACACTCAAGTTACCTGGGCTCTCCGCCCGCCCCCCACTCTGCTGTGCATTCCTAGGGTTGTCCAGCCCCCCCCCCTTTTTCTCCAGGGGACCCTCCCAATGCTCTACCCAACGTCCTCAGGACCGGTCACTGCCCAGTTCCGGGCAGGGACGGGCAGGAGGCAGGTGACGAGGCCACAGGTCATGTGGCGGGGCCCGTGGGTGGCAGCGTCCCCGGACCTCTGACCCGCACCCTCGTGTGAGCGCCGGGAGGCTGCGGGGGAGCTGAACTCCCCGATGAGCTACTCCAAGGAGAGGGGGCAGGTGTGGCTGGACTGTGCTGGGCAGAAGCATGAGGTCTCAGGACGAGGCCCTTGGCTTTGAGCTGGGAGGCCCAGAGACAGGCAGCGACTTGCCTGAGCGCGCCCAGCACTGCTGACCACGTGTCTGCCTCCTGGTGCAAACGGTGTGGGGTCACAGGCTGGGCACAGGGGCGGGCTGACCGCTCCTCCCGCCTCAGGACAGCGGGGGCCGGCCTGCCAAAGGGGCGGGGACCACGGCTCACCCCCCGGCCCCTCGCAGGCCGCCGGGACTCCTCGGGCATCCGCCTGTACTACACCGCCACGCTGCGGCCCTTCGACGCGGGCATCATGGAGCTGGGGCTGGTGTACACGCCCGCGATGGCCATCCCCCCCCGGGAGGCCGCCTTCGTGCTCTCGGGCTACTGCACCGACAAGTGCACGCAGCTGGTGAGCGCCGGCCGGCCGCGGGGTCCCTGCAGGGGGGCGGGGGGGCCTTTCCTGGGCCTCGGACCCGGGGACTGTCCTTCCCGAGGGCTGGAAAGGCCCTGGGGCCCAGGCCCGGCCGCTGCTCAGAGCTAGCTGGCTGTCCCCCCAAGGGCGTCCCTCTCAGACAGCGCAGCCCACCCCTCCCGTCCCCCAGCGTCCTCACCAGGGGTGGGAAGGGTTAATGCTGGGACGAGGCCGGGGCCGGAATGCTCAGTCCTGGGCGCTCTCGGTCAGTGCTGGCAGCAGCGGGGGACAGTGGCCCCCGTCCCTCCCCACACCCCCCCCCCCCATGGTCAGGCCCTGACTGCGGCCCCACCCCCGCAGGCCCTGCCATCCTCGGGGATCCACATCTTTGCCTCCCAGCTGCACACGCACCTGACGGGGCGCAAGGTGGTCACCGTGCTGGTCCGGGACGGCCGGGAGATGGCCGTTGTGAACAGGGACGACCACTACAGCCCCCACTTCCAGGTGGGTACCCCGCCCCGGCCGACCCTCTCTCTCCCAACAGCCACAGAAATGGCCCGTCCCGGGCTCCTCATCCTGGGCCAGGCCCCGATGCCGGGCGGGGGGCGCGGTGGCCAGCCCTCCCCCCGGATTTATCTATTGGGGGGGGGGGGGGTCGGTGGATTCTGGCCTGTGGCCGATGCAGACCCAGGGGCCCAGGCGGCCCGGCGGCCGCCTCTGTCCTGTCCCAGTCCCCCCGGCGGAAGCCAAACCCAGCCAGGCCTGGCTCCCCCAAGGGGCTGCTGGGATGACCTACACTCCAGAGGGCGGAGACAGGGTGGCTGGCGTGGGGTCCAGCTGAGGCCCCCCTCTCCGCCCCGCTCCCCCCTCCAGGAGATCCGCATGCTGAAGAAGATGGTCTCTGTCCACCCGGTGAGGACCCGCCAGGCCCCGGGGGCGGGGCGGGGCATGACCGAGCGGAGGGCCGGGCTGTCCCTGGGGGGGGGGGGGCCTGGGCTCAGGGGGGTGGGACAGACGGCACTCGGGGTCATCGACCCCGAAGCCCGAGCGGCAGAGGGTGCTGAGGGCGTGGAGGTCTCACCCAGGGGAGCGGCGGGGGGGGGGGGGGGAGCCTCGGCCATGCTCAGCACGGCTGGGGCACGGCGGCTGCCTGTGGCCGTGGACAGGGCGCCGTGGACGCTGAGGCGTGGTCACGCCCGGACACTCAGCGCGGGACCCTCGGGGTAGGGCCCAGGCCCAGGTGAGGGGCCCGGGCACCTGTCACTCAGGGGGGAGGCTGACGGTCCCCGTCGCTCACAGGGGGACGTGCTGGTCACTTCCTGCACCTACAACACGGAGGACAGGGAGCTGGCCACCGTGGTGAGTCCCCGACCTCTCCCCGCCCCCCCCCCGCCCTGGAGCCCCTGCCGCCGCCCCCAACTGTCTGCACTTCCGAGAAGACGCCTTTCCTCGCCTCGGGGGAGGCAGCCGGGGGCAGGGGTGCCCCTCGCCCATTCGATCGCGTGGCCGCAGAGCGCACTGGGCGGCCGGTACTGGATGAGGGGTGAATGGACGAAGAATGAACCAGTGCGCCCCCCAAAGGGCGCGCCGCGGGGAGGGGGGGCGGACCGGCCACGGCCACGGCCTCTGCCCGCAGGGCGGCTTCGGCATCCGGGAGGAGATGTGTGTCAACTACGTGCACTACTTCCCGCTGACGCGGCTGGAGCTGTGCAAGAGCGCCGTGGACGGCGGCTTCCTGCAGGAGTACTTCCGCCTCATCAACAGGTGTGTGTGTGGGGGGGGGGCGGGAGATCCCCCACCCCCGCCCAGGCAGGCCCCCCAGGCCCTGCAGCCACAGAGAGTGTGGGGGACCCCCAGGCCCTGCAGCTGTGGGGAGTGGGGGACCCCCCAGGCCCTGCAGCGTGGGGAGTGTGGGACCCCCCAGGCCCTGCAGCGTGGGGAGTGTGGGACCCCCCAGGCCCTGCAGCCGTGGGGAGTGTGGGACCCCCCAGGCCCTGCAGCGTGGGGAGTGTGGGACCCCCCAGGCCCTGCAGCCGTGGGGAGTGTGGGACCCCCCAGGCCCTGCAGCCGTGGGGAGTGGGGGACCCCCCAGGCCCTGCAGCGTGGGGAGTGTGGGACCCCCCAGGCCCTGCAGCCGTGGGGAGTGTGGGACCCCCCAGGCCCTGCAGCTGTGGGGAATGTGGGAACCAGCCAGGTCCTCAGAGCAGGGGAAGCGTGGAGGCATCACCCATGGACCCCACACCCCCTTCCTGCCGAAAAGCGCCCCAGCCCAGCTGTCAGAGGCGGCAGGAGGGAGGAAGCTATTCCCCATCCTGGCACGGAGGCGGGTCCCCCAGCCTGTGGGCCCCCGAGCAGGAGCCCTGCTGGGGAGGAGGCCCGAGGGCCGCTCCGGGGACCCACCCCGTCTGCAGGGGGCGTCTCCCTGCCCTGCCTGCACCCCGATGGCCGCTCCCTCCCTCCTGCTCCCTCCCTCCCGCAGGTTCCACAGCCCGGAGGTGTGCACCTGCCCGCAGGCCTCGGTGCCCCAGCAGTTCGCCTCGGTGCCCTGGACCTCCTTCAGCCGCGAGGTGCTGCGGGCGCTCTACGGCTTCGCGCCCCTGTCCGTGCACTGCAACACGTCCTCGGCCGAGCGCTTCCAGGTGCGCCCCGCTGCGTGCCCGGTGTGCTGCCCCCCCCCCCCGCCTCGCTCTGGGGCCTCCTGCAGCTGCTACCCCTCTGCCCGCATTGGCCCCAGGCCCCCAAGGACCCCCTGTGGGGCGACAGGCTCCCCTCCAAGCAGCTGGCAAGGGGCCTCACACAGAGCCATTGCAGAAACGGGGCCCAGACAGACAGACAGCCCGCCCCTGCAGGGAGGGACCGGCCGATGGAGGAGCTGCAGCACCCACGTGGCAGGGGCTCCCGGCTCTAGGCGCCAGCACAGCACGCGCCCAACCTCGGTGGGGGGAGGGGGGCACCAGCAACCTCCCCCGGAGCCTAAAGACAAAGCGGGGGGTGGGGGAGGGGGACGGGCGGGTGGAAGGAGCCATCTCCCTCCTTGTCCGAGCCCCCGGCTGAGTCAGGTGGGGCGGCTCTGCCGGTGCCCGAGGCACCTTCCCGGGCATCTGGGAGCCGGTTAATTGCTCACCCATCGGCGCGGCTCCGGGAAAGGCTGCCCGTCGCCAACGGCGGGTGGGGGTGGCGGTGGACTGGGGGCAGGGGCGGCGGGGGAAGGGGGCGCGGGCAGCACCCAGGGCTCCGACGTGAGGGCGAGTGAGCTGAGGGGAGCCAGGATCACCCCCAGGGAGGCCCTCCCAGCAGCCCCCGGGGCGGGGCGGGCGGGTCTGGTTTGAGGACAGGAAACCACTGGGCTGTTGGGGAAATAAGTGGCTGGGAAGCAGCCATCTTGGCGTCCAGCCTCGGCGACACGTGACCCTTCCCCGCAGGGAGAGTGGGACCTGCAGCCGCTGCCCCAGATGGTCTCCCGGCTGGAGGTGCCCGCCCCTCGGTGCCCGGCCAGCCAGGGGGTGCGCCCCGCTGGCCCCACGGTGGTCCACATCGGTGGGAGCCAGGGCTGAGGGGCCGGCCGCCTCCCCGCCCGCCTCCGTGGGCACCTGCCAGCGCTGTGCCCCCCATGTGTGAAGACCTCCTCGTAACAGCTCAGCACGCCCGGGATGGGGGGCCGGACTGTGTCCGCCTGGGAACACTGCGCCCCTCCCCGCTCCCCCCCCCCCCCCGCATGGCCAGAGGCCCCCGCCAGGCCTGGGCGTCCGCACCGAGGCCCCTCCCGGCCTGGAGCCCAGAGCCCCGAAACCCGTGTCTCCAAGAGCCGCCAACCTCCGGGGGCAGGAGCCACGCCTGACTGTGCACCCCCCACCCCGTCCCCAGCCCACCCGTGCTCGAGCGTCCCTGCAGAGTGGCTCCCTGCCCACGGAGGAAACGGCTCGGTTCGGGGGAAGCCGTTCCGCCCGCCTGGAGGGAACCCCCACCGCAGCGACGCCGGAAGACGGGGCGGCTGGGCTCCTGGCGAGCGTGGGGGGAGGGGGGACTCCCCTCTCCTCCCGCAGGAATCAGACCTGCCTTAGGGCCCGGCCTCTCAGTGCGGGTATGTCGTGGGCGGGCCCTCTCCCTGCCCCTCAGTTTTCCCATCTGTGAAATGGGGCCAGTGCTGTGCCGACGGAGGAGACAATAAAGCTCACACACAGGGCGGCCTCACTGAGCTCCTTCCCATGGGGCCGGTGCCCCTGTGCCCGTGGGGCCCGCCTCCACCTCGCTCCCCGTGGAGCTCGGCTCTGGGGAAGGAACAGATCAGACCGTTCAGCCAGATCAGCAAAACCTCCAGCCTCCGGGAGGGAGGGTGATGGATGGGCCTCGAGTCCCCGCTGACCCCCGGCCGACGCCAGCTCAGCGGCCTGCGGGCCACTCATCACCCAGCGGTCCGCCCTGCGGCGCATAAATCACCTTCCCGCGCCGGCACAGGGCGGGGGAGGGGAGAGCCGAGCCGCCGGCCAGCGGAGCCGCCCAGTTCGTGTTCACAGCCGGGGGCGGGCTGGGAAGGGCCCTCCTGGTGGGGCAGGCCCCGCCTCGGGCCAGGAGAAGCCCCCTCACCCCATCATGCCCATCTGCCGAGCTCCCCCTCACCCCATTCTGTCCCCAAACCCCTGGGAGGCACGGTGCTATCCACCTCACCAAAGAGGGAATGGGGAGAAATGGCACACCCAGGGTACCCCAGAGGACTCAGGGTGATTGGAAATCACACCCGGTTCTGGAACCTTCCACCACCCAGTGACACCCCCACCACCCCCTGCCGGCTCTGGAGCTCCCGGCGAGGCTTTCTCTCCCCCGAGGGGTGCCTGTCGGGCGCCTCCCTCAGCGACCACTGCCTGCCCTGTGCGCCCGCCCTGGCTCCCACATGGCCCTCGACTGTCCTGCCCCGCCCCGTGTTGGGGACAGAGCTGGCACCCGTCCTGTGATCACACTCACATGCCCACACGTGCTGCTTCTGCTCCAGATCGGGGAGCGGAGGCCCAGAGACTGAGTCAGGGGCCGAGGTGCCCAGCAGAGCCGGGAGCCCAGGAGCTGCCCGGGTCCGAGTGCAGGCTGGGCCCTCGGCCTCCGCTTCTTTCCTCAGGAAGGGGCGCCGTGCCCGGTGCAGACGAAGCAGACGCCTGGGGGCCCTTTATTTCCTGACCACCCGCCAGGGCCGGTTGGGGTGGCGGCAAGAGTGCAGTGAGGGCCCCCACTCCTCCCTGTGCTGTGTGACCCTGCGGAAGTCGCTTTCCCTCTCTGGGCTGGCCCTCCTGCAGCAGGATGAGGCCGGGGAGCGGGGCAGGCGGCCGGGGTGGCCTCTGGCATGTGCCCCAGCGCTCTCCCGCGGGTCAGGGCTGCTTCTCCTCGGGGAACAGCAAACACCCAAATGGGCAAATCGTGCGTTTCTGAGCTCAGCCCCGAGGAAGGAGTCCGACTAGAACCCAGGTCTGACCAGGTCCTCGGCAGCCCCTCCCCGCCCCCGGGAAAGGCGGGTGGTGGGCGAACCCGGGGCCGCAGACCCGTGAGGCCCGGCTGTCAGGACGTGGCCCCGAGGCCTTGGTACCGGAGCCAGGCCAGGCGCTGGTGGGCCCTCGCCTGGGCCCCTGTACCCCGGCCTGGGGGCTGGCAACGGGGCCATGCAGCTGTCCGAAGGCCGTCTGGACCCCAATGTCCTCCCTGGTGACAGCTTTCCCGGCCTGGCCCATCCCTGCTCGGCCCAAACCACGTGTGAGCCCCGAGAGTGGCCAGGCTGCACCCCCATCACCAGTGCTCCCTGGGCTCTTCTGTGGCCTGTCCTGTCCCTGGCACGTCCCCTGCTGCCGGAGAGCCGGGGAGGACTCCCGGTGACGGGAAGCACACCGCGCAGGGCACTGATGTCGGCGGGGGAGCGGGGCGGAGGGCTGGGACCCCCGTCCCGGGCAGGGGACAGGGCCACGCGGCAGATGCCCAGAGGAGCCCTGGCCAGGCCCGCCCCAGGGTCCAGAGAGAGACAAGGACACAGCAGGACCAAGGCCACCAGGCAGCAGGTTGTCAGGTTCTTACTGAACATGCTCACCAGAGAGCTCTGGAAACTGAGGCAGGAGGGCCTGTCTGCACGGGGAGGACCCCACACAGGGCTCCCGGGAGAGTTCCGTGCGGAAAACTGGGACACGGAGCCAGGAAGGCCTTTCCACCGTCCTGGGGTCGGGGACAGGCCCGAGCCCCGCGACCTGAACCAGCAACACGCGCGGCCGTCCCTGCGCGCCCGAGGAGACATCACTCGTGGAGCCTGCTGGCCCCTCCCTGCCCGGCGCTGGCTGGTCCGCTCGCCATCAGCACCTTCCGGAGCCTGGCAGCCCCGGCCCAGCGCCACAGCGTCTGGGGTGGAGGGACCACAGTCCCCTTGTGGCCCTCGCTCGGGTCCTCTTCCCACGGCTCTACCCACAGCTGCGGGCGAGTGGCCTGGCCTGAGGGCAGGGAGGCCCAGCTCTGGCAGGGCCCAGGTCCTGGGCTCAGGAGGTGTAGGCCCTGTGGGAGCGGGGGCCGGGGGGGGGGGACAGGCCCCGTGGGAGCGGTGGGGGGCGGGCCCCGTGGGAGCGGTGGGGGGCGGGCCCCGTGGGAGCGGTGGGGGGCGGGCCCCGTGGGAGCGGTGGGGGACGGGCCCTGTGGGAGCGGTGTGGGGGCGGGCCCTGTGGGAGCGGTGTGGGGGCAGGCCCTGTGGGAGCGGTGTGGGGGCAGGCCCTGTGGGAGCGGTGTGGGGGCAGGCCCTGTGGGAGCGGTGTGGGGGCGGGCCCTGTGGGAGCGGTGTGGGGGCAGGCCCTGTAGGAGCGGTGGGCGGGGGGGGGGGGGGGCGGAGAGGCAGGTCTCTGGCGGCCTGTGCAGCTGGGGCCCTGCCCGGAGGCCCGTCAGTAGATGCCCTTCACTCTCTTGTTGTCGGGGTCGAAGGGAGACTTGAGGTGAGCCCGGGCGGGGTAGGCCACCCCCATCCTCTCCAGGCTGTAGTCCCCACTCTTCACAAAGTCCGGGGTGACCTGGGCAGAGAAGAGACGCCGTCCCTCGGGGCTTCGTGCTGGGCGCTGCCCCACCTGCTGCTCCCGGGGGCAGCCCTCACCTCGCCCCTCCCCTGCGAGCAAGCCGGCCGGCGCAGGGCCTCCCTGAACGAGGGCCTGCCCAGCGGGGACCCGGTGCCCAGACCCCCGGGCCCAACAGAGCCAGCGTCTGGCAGGGACAGCACGGGGCTGGGCCCACGAAGACGCCTGGGGGTTCTGCCCGGGGACTAGGGGGCCCCTCCTCCCGCCACTCGGGACTGAGTGGAAAAAGGAGAAACACACAAGGAAGGAGGCGGCTTCTCGGCCCGGCCCCGTAGCCCCGGGCCCCCGGGCAGAGGGACAGGCCGTGAAGCCAACACCGTAAACAGCGGCCCCCAAGCTGCCGTGTGGTCCTTGCCAACGCCCCAGCTCACCGGCCCGCCGCTGGGGTCCCGGATGTAGCCGTAGGCGATGGTCTTGTCGACGGTGAAGCCGAAGTCGGCCCTGCGCACGTGGCCCACCACCTGGCCGTCCCTCCAGATGGCCTCCAGGCCAAACATGGGCACCTTCCTGGGAGGCACGAGAGAGAGACTGGGACCCGGAGCCCCATCCCTGGAGACCCCTGGCGGGGGCAGGGGAAGGGGGAGCTGGAGTCCCAAGACCCCCACGCTGAGGGGACGAGCCGGGAGGGCGCGGAGTCTGGGGTGAAGCGGCCCAGGCCCCATCCGGGGACGAGGAGGGGACGGAAGGAGGGTCTGTGGACAAGTCCCCGTCTCCTTCGGGGCCACCTCCAGGTGAGGAGGCCGGTTCGGGAGGCCCCGTCCCCGGCACCTGTGGTCCCATGTGCAAGCGGGGGTGGCCCCGGCCTGGCCCTGCCCGCCCGCCCCCCATCCCGGCGCCCGGGAAGGTGTAGCTGGGACAAAGTGGGAGGGCAGCACGGTGACCGGGACGCTGCCTCGAGGCCGGGCCACCCTCCAAGGCCCTCTGTCTGGGTCGATCTCCCGGGCCTGTGGTCGGCAAACTCGTTAGTCCACACAGCCAAATAGCAACAGTACGACTGACGTTTCTTTCGAGAGCCACGTTTTCTAAACTTAAACTTCTTCTAACGCCACTTCTCCAACACAGACTCGCCCAGGCCGTGGTGTTTTGTGGAAGAGCCACACTCAAGGGGCCAAAGAGCTGCATGTGGATCGCGAGCCGCGGTTTGCTGACCACTGCCCTGGGTGGTGGCTTGGCAGGACTGTCCTCCTTTGAAATCCGTGTCCTCCTCCCCTCGGCCCGCCCAGCCCGGGGTGTGTGTGTGGGGGGGCGCTGGCGGGCACTCACTCGTCCACGGTGAAGCAGACCAGGCGCCGGCGCAGGCCGGCCGCCCGCTGCCGCTGCAGGGCCTCGCGGCCCAGGAAGGGCACGTCGGACTTGAGCTTGCAGGTGAAGGCCAGGCCCGCCTCCAGGGGGCTGTCGTCCGGCCGCAGGTCGGCGTGCCAGTGCCGGTAGCCTGTGCGGAGGGGACCGCGGCTCAGCGCCGGGCCGGGCACCACGGCTTCCCCGCCTCACCCCTCGGGCTGGGACGGGAAGGGCTCTCAGGGCATCAGGCACCGAATCCAAACCTGGTCCCGTCTCCACCCCCCGCTCCCGCCCGAGGGGACAGAGGACCGCCTGGAGGAAGGTCCGGGTCACGGGCAGTGGGCGGAGGGAGTGTCACAGGGCAGGAGGGCACAGACCCGGGAGCTCTGGCTGCCCCGTACCCCCCCAATCCCCCCCGGGCACACCTTTCTCGATGCTCAGCGAGTCGATGGCCCGGTAGCCGGCGTTGACGAGGCCGTGCTTGGCGCCCGCTGCCGTCACCGCCTGGAACACGGGCACGCAGGCGGGCCGGGGCACGTGCAGCTCCCAGCCCAGCTCGCCCACGAAGGACAGCCGCATGGCCCGCACCTGGGGGTCACAGCGCTCACGTGGCTGGGGGCACCCCACCGCAGTCAGGGCCCCGCTACCCCTCACGGGCGGGCGGTTCCACTTCACCCGGTTATTGGCGGCCCTGGGCCCGGCCAGCAGCCACCGAAACGGGGGGGCTCCGGAGAGACTTCCCAGGAGCCCTTGGGAAACATGTAAGGGGAGCAGGGGGTCGCGCTGGGAGACAGTGGACAGCTCCCCTCTTAGTGACCGGGTGAGGGTCCTGAAGCCCCCAAACCAACAACCCCAAACTCTGAGGCCGACATCACCAAAAGGGACTCCCTTCCAGTTCCGGGGCTGGGAGTGCAACCAGGGTGCCCGCCTCGCCCCCTCCGGGCCCTGGGGGACCCTTCTCCCCGCCGCCCTGGCCTCTGGGCGCTCATGGCTGTGGCGAGTCGTCCCACCTCTGCCTGCAGCGCCCGCGCCTCTCCTCTGCGGCCGTCTCTGTCCCTCATCAGGGCACCTGTCCCGGACTGAGGCCCCGTGTGGGGCCCGGGCGGGAGCGGCTGTGACAGGGACAGCTGGTCTCTGCGGGTGTCCCTCACATGTGCACCAGGAGCGGCTGCGCGAGGCCGCACCAGCCCGGGGTCACTGCGGGCAGCAGCACGCCGCCGGTCCCGCACGTGGGTTGGGCTGCGGGTCATCTAGACACCCAGCAACCGTGTCTACTTCCAGGCCTGCGGGCACGTCCCCACCCACAGGCCCCCCCCCCCCCGAGGGGACGGCCTGAGCGCTCAGCCTGGGGACCGTCCAGCTCACAAAAGGGACAGTGAGAGTGCAGCAGGTCAGAGGTCACGGGGAGGGAGGAGCAGGTCACAGAGGTCAAGGGAAGGGAGGAGCAGGTCACAGAGTCATGGGGAGGAAGGAGCAGGTCAGAGGTCACGGGGAGCGAGGAGCAGGTCTCAGAGGTCATGGGGAGGGAGGAGCAGGTCACAGAGGTCATGGGGAGGGAGGAGCAGGTCTCAGAGGTCACGGGGAGCGAGGAGCAGGTCACAGAGGTCACGGGGAGGGAGGAGCAGGTCTCAGAGTCATGGGGAGGGAGGAGCAGGTCACAGAGGTCACGGGGAGGGAGGAGCAGGTCACAGAGGTCACGGGGAGGGAGGAGCCGGTCACAGAGGTCACGGGGAGGGAGGAGCAGGTCACAGAGGTCACGGGGAGGGAGGAGCAGGTCACAGAGGTCACGGGGAGGGAGGAGCAGGTCACAGAGGTCACGGGGAGGGAGGAGCAGGTCACAGAGGTCACGGGGAGGGAGGAGCAGGTCACAGAGTCACGGGGAGGGAGGAGCAGGTCACAGAGGTCACGGGGAGGGAGGAGCAGGTCACAGAGGTCACGGGGAGGGAGGACGGCCCCTGCACTGCTCTGGCTGGAAGGCCACCAGGGCGGCTCCACCGGACACGTCCACTCAGGAGAGTGGGGGCCGCTCTGGCCGCAGAACAGCTGCTCCGAGCTGGACGCTCTAACGCAGCCACGGGGGGCTGGCCTCGAAGATCCTGGACCCCTCGCCTCCTGAAAACCTCTAAATTGGTGAGAACGTTCTGCTGATGCCGCCTGGCTTCCCGGGTGCAAGCTCTGGCTGCCAGCGGGCGCTCGTTTGAGACGCTGCACGGGGCCCGGGCCCAACGCCAAGCTCACCCGAACAGACACGTCCCCAGTAACGCTCCCCACGGACAGCCCGGTTCAAACGCCTGACAGCCCAAGCGCACGAGCCACTCAGGTTCTGTTGGATTGCTCTGCAAGGACCCGCTGTGCCTGCTGTGTGCCCGGGAGGGCAGCTGCGGCCCCGCCGGGGAGGGCACACGACCAGGCCCCTCAGCACCACCTGCCTCATTACAATCCCACTTGTCCTGGTGCCCCAGCCGGACACACTGCCCGCCACGGACACGGGAGGGGCTGCAGGTGCACGGCCACGGCTGCCACTCCCGGGGCCACGGCTGCCACTCCCGGGGCCACGGCTGCCGCTCCCGGGGCCACGGCTGCCACTCCCGGGGCCACAGCCGCCGCTCCCGGGCCACGGCTGCCACTCCCGGGGCCACGGCTGCCACTCCCGGGGCCACGGCTGCCACTCCCGGGGCCACGGCTGCCACTCCCGGGGCCACGGCGCCGCTGCACAGGCTGGAGGAGGCCCTCAGCCGGAGCCAGAACCCATCCCAGAGGCCGCCCGCGTGGAGGTGGCCGCCCCCGGCGCCCCCTCCAGAGCGCTTGCGGGCGAGAGAACCTGCCCCCCTCGAGTAAGCCGATCCGTGAGGACTTCCCATCGTCAGGGAGGGAATTCCCTTTCCTCTCGACCTGAGACCACGTTCAGGAGGAAGTGGCCGTATCGCCGAGTCTCACGCTGAGCCTGTGGCCCCGAGGCGCCGGCCACGTCTGGCCCGGGGACCGCACTGGGGACCGTTTCCCGCGGGAAGCCTCCGTGGCCTCCAGGCCAGGGTGTGGGAAGGAAGGCCATCTGGTCGGCTGGCTGCCGAGGGGACGGCGTCGCCGCCCTGTCCTGCCTCTAGGAATGCAGCTCAGGGGAGCCCGGTCCGAGCCAGGGTCCCGGGAAATTATTGCAAAACCCGGATGCGGCTCGGCCAGGGCCCCGCCCGCCCGGCTGCTGGGAGCGAGGGTCCTGGGGGCGCAGCGGGGGCCTCACCACGCAGCTGGGCCGGGGCTGCGGTCCAGGCTCGGGCCTGCCATTCCGCGCCCCGCAACCAGGAGGTCGTGCCGACACACGGGCCCCCGGCCCTCTCCCCATCTGCTTGGCCGGGGCCCAGCGATCTCCCATAAACACTTGGCCGGCCCCGCGCTCGGCCCAGCGTCTCCTCACGTCGAGGGCTGGGGCGCCAGCACGCGCCAAAGCCAAGACAGGATCTGGTTTGGGGGACCACGGGATCCCCGGGATCTGGGGGAAGGGGCGTCTGCGCAGACTTGTGGGCCGGCCCAGACAGGAGTGTAGGCGTTGTCTAGCCTTGGCCTACAGATGGGGAAACTGAGGCCCGAGAGGCAGCCCCAAAGAAGGCTGGGGTGGGTCAGGAAGCCGGACCTGCCGGCCCCCAGCTCTGTTGAACAAGAGGGTGACACTGCCTGAGCCCTGGGGTTCTGTGCTGACCCAGCTTCCGCCCACGCACGTCGGTGACCCCAACCCCCAGGCCTCTCCTCCGTCTGTGTTTCTCTTGCCAAGACTCGACTCTCCCGCCTCGGACTCGTCCCCGGACCCTCCCCATTCTGATGACTCCTTGGGGAGTCCCACTCTGCCCCCCTGCCCAGGCCACCTCCAGTGCAGGCTGGGCTATGGCTGCAGGTCCCTGCCCGGCCCCCAACCTCAGCCCGGGTGAGACCCCGGAGGGGCTGGCCGGCAGAGGTCTCCGGGAGGGGGAGAACTCCAACGCACGGGGACGCACGCACAGTCTCGGGGCGTCTCTGGGGGGAAACAGTGAGGCTGTGGGAGGGGCGCGGCCGAGGGGTGCTGGTCACAGGGCTCCGAGGAGGAGACGGCCCCGCGTCGACACCAAGCACGGGCTCGGGGAGCCGAGCGGAGGACGTGGCGCCCAGCGGCTCAGAGGACATTCAGAACGAGAGGCGCCTGCCAGGCCTGAGGGAGCGGAGCCGCGCAGATGTGCACACGGGGTGGTCCCGCCTCCGTGTCAGCGGCGGCCAGGGCCCGGGAGAAGGAAGCACCTGGGGGCTGTCTGCCTCTCTGTCTGTCTCTGTCCCTCCCCCTGCCCCCCCGCGGAGTTAGAGCTTCCTTTACTCATCCTCACTTGGCACATGCCCCGGGTTTTCAATGAAACGCTGATGCCCAGACAGGGAGACAAGCTTTGCGCCTGTTTCTCCTGGAATCTGCTTAACGACCCCATCCCGTACCAGGTCCACCCCGTCCTCTGCCAGGGTCCACCCGGTCCCGTCCCAGGTCCACCCCGTCCCGTACCAGACCCACCCGGTCCCGTACCAGGTCCACCCCGTCCCCTGCCAGGTGGACAAAGGGGAGGCTCAAGGAGGCCGAGGGTTATGCCAACCTGGCCCCCAGCCCCAGGGGGCAGAGGGCACACGCAGAAGTGCCTTTGACAAAACCAGTAGCCAACCCTGGGGGCCAGGGCAGGGAGGAGCCACATACCCTGACCCCGCCCCCCCACCTATGTCTGCCCGCTTGTCACCCGGGGAGAGGGTCACCCTGAGGCCCAGCCTCCGTCCCGCCGGCCCTGCTCAGAGCTCAGCCGCCACAGCCAGCCAGACCTGGGAGGGGCCAGGGCGGCCCAGGGGCAGGGAGGCAGCCGGACCGCCATCCAAGGCCACATTCCAGGAGCCTCGTGGGATCGCCTGGCTGAGAGGGGAGTGCTCCCACCTGGTCCTCTCCCCAAACCACAGAGAGGCAGGCGGATGCCAAGCCCCCGCCCAGATGCTGCAGGGCCCGGGAGCCGAATGGGGTACGCGGGTGCAGCCACCGCCTGGCCGAGCTGTGCTGTCTCCGCTGTGCCCGCCCCCTCTGGTCCCAGCAGGCAATTTGGCACCGAGGAGTCAGGAAGCGAGCTAGACAGACCCCCACCCCCCAGCTTCCTGCTCCCCCAGCTCGGCCTCTGCACCTCCCGGGCTCCCTCCGCAGAGCGGCCTTCCTCCCCGGCCCTGGCAGCCTCCTCGCCGATGTCATCGCGACGCTGTTTATTTGCTAACAGGACCCAGACGCGGCCGACCTCCAGACCCTCTGCGGGCCAGCATGGCCCCCGACCAACGCTCCCTCCCGCCCACTCCCCCCCGAACCCCTGATGGACGCGGGAGACGAGAAAAGGACCGTCTGTCTGTCCGCCCAACCCGTCCTCGTGGTCACGTCTGCTTCCCGGACACGTATCTGCGCTCCTCCTTTACGGGCCGGGCAGCCCGCCCAACCGCTCCGAGCCCCACTGGAAGGAACATCTGTCCTCCGGGTGACGGGGACACGGCCGTGACTGCTGCCCGTGGCTGCCACCCCTGCCGTGGCAACCCTGCGGCTGCGGAGGACACTCGCTCGTGACGGGCACATTTCCGGTCACAACGGGGAGTCCTGGCATCGAGCAGCCTTGGGGGCAGGAATGAGGCTGACACCCACCAGCCCGGGACAGCCCCGCACAGCACAGCTCAGCACAGCTGCTCCCAGGGTCAGCACCCGAGGGTCAGTGCGGGCAGTCCTCGTGGCAGTGCACCTAGAGCCGCACCTGCTACAGCGCCTGCTACGGCGGGTCTGGTACAGCACCTGGCACGCTGGGCCAGCACAGCACACAGGGCTGGAGTTACTTACACCGTCTGCTCCCCCTTGGCCTCAGGAATGCAGAGGGAAGTCACGTCCCTAATTTCCCACAAGGACACCAAGGCCCAGAAGGGACCAGCCGGACCAGGCACCTGGCGCCAGGGGCCGAGGAAGCCGGTTCGGACAGGGCCCTGGCCGTCTACAGTCTCAGAAGCTTCCGGTCCTGGGTCCCGGCCTGTCTGAGCTGGGGGTGGGGATGCAGCCCTCCTCCCACACCCGCCACGCCGGGGGGCGAGAGAGGAGACACACGGGCCCTGGAGACCTGCCCAGCCGCCCGGCCGCGCCGTCCCCGGGAGGAGGAGGAAATAACATCACCCGATGCGGGAGGGGACCCCGGGGGCCGGCTGTGCAGGTGGCCAGGCTGGGGCTGCCTGCCTGGCAGAAGCTGGGACTGAGCCCCCCTGTGCCAGGCGCCAGGAGGAGCTGGGGGGGTGATGCCAGGCTTAGACCCAGCACCCCTAGAGGTCTTGACAGGGGTGGGCAGGACCAGGGTCTCTGTGCACAGGGGGGACCTGTGCAGAGTGGGAGGGCACTGGGGTTCCCGGTGCGTTCCCTCCCGCGGGTGGGACAGCGGGTACCTACCAGGTGCCCGGCGGCTCGCACCAGCTTGTGGGTGGAGAAGGGGAAGGCCTCGTTGCTCAGGTCTGCGTCCAGCACCTCCTGGAGGATGGCCCGGCTGAGAGCGAGAGCAGTCGGTCAGGCGGGCCGTCAACAAACACCTGTTGGCCCCCCGGGTGTGCGCTCTGTGCCGGGAGGGACTGGGGCCAGAGCGGTGAGCGGGACCAACCCCTGTGCTCAGGGGGCAGACTGGGACGGGCCTGGTGCTAACGAAGGCACAGCAGGACGCGCACACGCCGACAGGCAGAGAGAGCCGCCCCCGCGGCCATGAAGGAGCAGGCGGCTGGGTGGAGGCCAGACCCACAGACGCGCTCTCGAGGGCGCCTCCCTCGGGTGATGGCAGAGGCTGGGGCGGTGATCTAACCGTCTAACGTCACCCCCATCCGACCACATCTCCTGCGGCCCTGCACGCCCCCCACCCCACCCCCGCTATAGACCCCGGTCCCCACAAACAGCCCGGGTTCAAACGCCTGACAGTCCAAGCGCACGAGCCACTCAGGTTCTGTTCGATTGCTCTGCAAGGACCCGCTGTGCCTGCTGAGTGCCCGGGAGGGCAGCTGCGGCCCCGCCGGGGAGGGCGGCCGGCCAGCTTGGGGCCAACGGGGAGACCTGGCTCAGCACGGGGCTGGCAGGCGGCAGAGGGTGGCTTCTGACACGATGTGCTTCCCCTCTGCCCCCCACCCCTGGTTCCTCCTCCGAAGCCCAGCCAGAGGGGCCCCTGGAGAGTGCGCAGCTACCCACGTGCCCCTTTCTGGGGGGGGGGGGGGCCCCCGCAGGCAGGGGGTGGTGAGGGGGTCCTGTAAACACTACAGAGCGGACGGAGGGTGCGTGCGCGGCCCCACGGCTTCATCACGGGTCTGGGGGAGGTGCGGAGGCAGGGGGCCTCTCGGTGCAGGACAGGCTGTCCGCCCGGCAGCAGGACCCGGGCCTGGCTCCGCCCACTCCCAGAAGCCTCTGTGATCCTGAGACGTGACCCGGGCAGCCTGCGACACCGAGGCACACGTAAAGTTTCTCTGCATTCGAGAGCTTTGAAGACGGTTTACCCCGCGTGGAATCGCCACCTTCCTCCGGTCACTGAGCTGGCCCAGCGGTCAGCAAAACTCCTTAGTCCACAGAGCCAGATATCAACAGGACAACGACTGACGTGTCTTTTGAGACCCAAATGTTTTAAACTTAAACTTCTCCTAACGCCACTTCTTCAACATAGACTCGCCCAGGCCGTGGTGTTTTGTGGAAGAGCCGCCCTCCAGGGGCCAAAGAGGCTCGAGAGCCGCAGTTTGCCCACCACGGAGCTAACCGGACTGTCCCATTCTGGACAGGAAGGGCTTCTGCCCATGGGTGCCAGTTGGAGAGACTGGGGCCTGGGCCCGGATGCCCCCCCTCACCTGGCTGGGCCCTGGATGCTGATCATGCCCAGGTCCTCTGAGCTGTCGATGAGCTGGCACCGGAACCGCTGGTCCTGCAGCACCGACGTGATGTGGGACCAGTTGTGCTGGGCCACGGCCCCGCCCACAGCCAGGTAGAAGCCGTCCCCTGGGAGGGAAGCGGCGCCTTAGGGGGGGCTGTGGGGGCTGGGCGGCCTGAGGCTTGGGTTTCGAGTGACCAGCAGGGCAGTGACCTCGCAGGACCCTCACGCACAGGACAAAGCACGGGGCTGTCCCTGGGGGAGCCCGGGGTGTGGGGCCCCGAGGACCGGCACACACCAAGGCAGCACTTTTCCCGGGAGAGTCTGAGGCTGCTGCCCCTTTTCAAAGGCTCCCGATCGGGGAGTGTGGGCGCCTGACAGCAGGTCGCCACGGGAGATTCTGGCCCCACGTCCAGCAGGGCGGGCAGCCTGGGACCCGGCTCCTCTCTTCTTGGAGCCCAGAGCCCCTTGCCAGCTGCCAGGTCACTCTGTGTGCCCGTGTCCCTGGTCCTGGGCACCCCGTCGGGCCCAGATCAGGACTCGCTGAGGCTGGACTGGGGGACCTGGCCTGCGGTCTCTCAGCCCGACACTGGAAGGGCTGGGGCCAGACCAGAGGCCAGCCAGGCCGGCCTGCTGCAGGCGGGGCGGGAAGGGGCGGGAAGGGGTGCGCTGCGCCGGGGCGGAGCCTGCAGGGGCTCTGGGGCGGGGCGCTGCCGCCCGGCCTGGACTCCGCACGCTGCGGCCTGTGTCCGGGCCTCTGTGACCGGAGGGGGGTCGGAGCCAGCGTTCGGGGCTGCCCGCAGGTCGCCGGGGCAGGTGCGGTGCACGCGCGTGTGCCACACACGCACACTTAACGGACTGGCCCCTTCCGAGCAGGAACCGAGCAGCGTTGAAAGCGGACGTTTTAGAAAACCACGCCTGCGTGCGGCGCCCTCGCGCGTGGCGGTGTCCCCGGGGCTGCAGCGCCTCCCGTCCCCTCGCCGTCCTCGTTCCAGGACGAGGCCCTGCTCCCCGCCCCGCCTGCTCCTCAAACCCGGACCCACTGGAACCCAACCGGGACCCCGTGGGAACCCAGACAGCCCACTGGGCAGATGTCCCCGCCCAGAGGGGCTCCCTCCCCCCAGGGGGCGGCACCCCTTCGCCTGGGCTCACCCTCGGGCCGGAGAGCCGAGCAGCCCACGCCACACCCACGCCACGGCCACCGCGAGCGCCAGGGCCGCCGGGTCCTCAGACGGCACAGGCTGCGCCGGGCACGCCCCTCCCGCCCCTCCGCCGCCGGGGCACAGCCGCCGGGCACGGCCAGCAGCGGGCGGTGCGGGCCTCTCACCTTCGAAGGCGGGGGCCAGGGGCGCGGCCTCGGGGCCGGGGGCCAGGCGGCTGACGGTCAGGTCGCTCTCGGTGCCGCCCCGCGCGTTCAGCATGCAGGTGTACACGGTGGTGCCTGCGGAGAGGGCCGTCTGCTCGCCGGGCACGCGGCACGCGGCGTGCACGCAAGCAGCACGCACACAGAACACGCACGCAGGGAGCACGCATGCAGGCGGCACACACGCAGGCGGCACGCACCCAGGCGGCACGCACGCAGGCGGCACACACGCAGGGGGCACGCACGCAGGAAGCACGCACGCAGCACGCACGCAGGCAGCGGCACGCAGCGGCACGCATGCACACACGCACGCACGCACGCAGGACAGACCCCTGCCCTCTGGATTGCCCCGGCGCCCAAGGGCCCAGAGAGGGTGGGAGCCCCGAGCGCGCCAGCCCCGGAGAAGCGGGAGAAGCGGGAGGAGGGGCTTCCTTCCGGCAGCGTCTCCCCCACCCCCACCCCAGGGCCATGTCTCCGCCACTCGATCCCCGAGCCGGTGCCGTGCCGGTGGCGGAGGCTCCATAAGTCTCCACAGTAAACGGGCGTGTGACGGGATCGGGTGTGTATGACGGATGGCGGGGTAAGGGGAGGTGGGCGGAGGGGTGAAGGGTGGATGGGAGGTTGGAGGGCAGATGGGTGTAGGGGGAATGGGTAAAGGGGGAGTAGATGGGTGGAGAAGTGAAGGGGTGGGAGGAGGGATGGGTAGGAGGAGGGGTGGTGGGAGGAGGGAATGGTGGGAGGGAGGAGAGGGGATGGTGGGAGGAGGGGATGGGATGATGGGAGGAGGGATGGTGGGAGGGAGGGATGGTGGGAGGAGGGAATGGGATGGTGGGAGGAGGGATGGTGGGAGGAGGGGATGGGATAGTGGGAGGAGGGATGGTGGGAGGGAGGGATGGTGGGAGGAGGGGATGGGATAGTGGGAGGAGGGATGGTGGGAGGGAGGGATGGTGGGAGGAGGGATGGTGGGAGGAGGGGATGGGATAGTGGGAGGAAGGATGGTGGGAGGGAGGGATGGTGGGAGGAGGGGATGGGATAGTGGGAGGAGGGATGGTGGGAGGGAGGGATGGTGGGAGGAGGGGATGGGATAGTGGGAGGAGGGATGGTGGGAGGAGGGGATGGGATGATGGGAGGAGGGATGGTGGGAGGAGGGGATGGGATAGTGGGAGGAGGGATGGTGGGAGGAGGGGATGGGATGATGGGAGGAGGGATGGTGGGAGGAGGGGATGGGATGATGGGAGGAGGGATGGTGGGAGGAGGGGATGGGATAGTGGGAGGAGGGATGGTGGGAGGGAGGGATGGTGGGAGGAGGGAATGGGATGGTGGGAGGGATGGGATGGGTGGGCAGGTGGATGGGCGGCAGGATGATGGTGAGTGGGTTCTGGGAGCACTGAGGGAAGTGAGTGGAGGTGCAGAGGCAGGTGGGCAGGCGGGCTGGCGGGCTGGCCGAATAGGTGTTACGGGTGGGATTGGTCCTGGAGAAGGTGTGCTGGAGCCCCTTCCCCAGGATCTGAGCGTGGCCTTCTTTGGGAACAGCTCTGGGGAGACGTAGCCACGAAAAGGCAGGTCGTGAGCGCGGGTTCTAACCCGATGTGCCGGGTCCCCCCCCCCCCCCCCGGAAGAGGAAATGAGGGAGGAGGCCCTGTGGGCTCAGAGGCAGAGACCGAGAGACAGAAGGAAGGACAGAGCAGCCGGAAGCGGGGACCGGCAGGAGGGTCCTCGAGAGCGTTGGGGCAGCGAGGCCCCGGGACACCTGCTTGTGGGCCTCGCCTCCAAACCGGAAGGGGATCACTGAGGTCGGGCAGGGTCATGGCCACCCTCGGGACCGACACGGGGGGGGGGGGGGGGGTGCCTGGGCGGGTACGGTGGTGAGTGGATGATAAAATAGGAGAGGACTGTCCCAATATTACATAACACACATTAAAAATTACCGTTCTTTTTCTGAAGTTCAGTTTAACTGAGTGAGCATGGTGTTTACTTAATCAGGAACCTTATCTGGGGCAAGCACTCCTGGGGGTGGGGGAGCCCCCAGTGCCAGGGGACGTTTACTGGGGGCCTCAAATCCTGTCTGGAACAAAGTACAGGGGCAGCAAGGGATTGGGGCGGGGCAGCAAGGGCAGAGGGAGGGGTGCAGGGAGGTCCTGGGACACAGGGATCTGGGCAGGGGCCCAGGCCGGGCCGAGGGGCAGAGCCTGTGGGGGAGGAACCCAGAGGCACCGCCTCGTCCCGGTGCCCAGAGCGATGCCAGCTCTGGCTGCGCTAAACCTGACAGGAACGGGCCCTGCCCTGGCTTGTACCTGGGGGCCGGCTGACGTCGGCCGAGAACAGCCAATCCGCAGCCTTCCTCGCGTCCACGCCCACCAGGTAGAACTTGCCGAAGTAGGACATGTCGAACACGGCGGCCGCCCCTCTGCAGGCCAGGCACTCCCGCCGGATCTGGAAGGGGGGGTAAGTGTCAGGAGCTCTGTAACGTGCCCCCCCCCCCCCAGGATCATGGGCACTGGGGCTCTCTGCTGCCACCCGCTCTGAGCCTGCCCTCCATCCCCTCCAGCTCAGAAACACCGCAACATCTCAGACACAGGGACACGCCCAGGGTAGATCATGCTATCGAATAAAAGAGTGATATGCAAATTGATCATACCTCCGCTATACCCACCAGCCAATCAGGAGTGATATGCAAATTAACCCCCAACCGACATAGCTGCTGCCTTGGCCAGATGCTTTTGGCCTGGGGCAGGCCGGGGGTGAGCTGTCAGCAGGACATCCCCTGAGGGCTGTCAGTATGTGAGGGGGGCGGGTTGGGCTGAGGGACTCCAGTAAGCCGTGAAAGCAAACCTAATGCCTTCAAAAGGGTTAAAGCCACACAAAGCATGTTCTTCGACCGCAATGGAATGACACTGGATCCAGCAGGTGGAACTGATCAGCAGCCAACAGGTCAGCAAGGGGACTTAGAAGACATTGAGCGGACTGACAATAACCGTGTGACGTGGGGAAGAATTGTAAAACACGAATAACTAACAAAAGTACAAACGGGAATCAAAAACTACACACTTTTTGAAATAAATCAAAGAAGACCTAAGTAAGTGGGAAGACATCATGTTTGTGACAGACTTACTGTTGCTCAGGTGAGAACACTCCAAATGGACCTACTGTTTCGGCACCAGCCCAGCCAACATGGCAGCCGACCTGCGGCAGGCACCGCAGGCCCGTTCCACCATTCCTATGAAAATGCCGGGGACCCAGAATATCCCAAACCATCTGGAGCTCTCGATGGTCTGGCTCAGTGGAGAGAGCACTGGACTGTGGACTGTTAGGTCCCGGGTTCAATTCCGGTCAAGGGCACATGCTCAGGTTGCAGGCTTGGTCCCCAGTAGGGGGTGTGCAGGGGGCAACCGATTCTATGATACGCTCTCATCATCGATGTTTCTATCTCTCCCTCTCCCTTCCTCTCTGAAATAAGTTTTTCAAACAAATCTTGGAAGAACAAAGCTGGAGGACTCACACTTCCTCAGAACTTACCACAAACTCACTACAAAGCTACTGTAACTGAGACAGGGTGGTATAACCTACAGAGAGACGCATAGAACGACAGAGTGGAATGGAGGAAATCCCAGAAATAAACCTGACAGTGATGATTTTCAACTAGGGTGGCCCCCGGCAATCCAGTGGGGAACAGAAGACTCCGCCCCGTGGTGCTGGGACCCTCGGCTGTCCGCACACACAGAATGAGGCTGGACCCCTCCCTCACACCGTCTACAACACGTCACCAGAGTGGGCCACAGACCCAAGAGTAAGAGCTAAGACTGTGACACTCCTGGGGGGGAACAGAGGAGTAAACCTTTGTGACCTTGAGTTATGAAACGTTTTCCTAAACACAGACCCACAGCAGAGGGACAGGAGGGCCATATGTCAGCTGAGTCGAGAACTTCTCTGCTGGCGACAGCGCCACCAAGCGATGAAATGACCCCCCGAGTGGGGTGTCTGCGGGTCGTTTATCTGGTAAGGGGTTTGTATCCAGAATCCATAAGGAATTCTCATCACTGCCCTGGCCGGTCTGGCTCCATGGATAGAGCGTCGGCCTGCGGACTGGAAGGTCCGGAGTTCGATTCCAGTCAAGGGCATGTACCCAGTAGGGGCTGTGCAGGAGGCTGTACAAGAGTTTCAAGGCGCAACCTTTTGATCTGCAGGCTCCGCTCCTGCCCAGAGGCACGCGTGGGCACCACCCGCCTCTCCCAACAGCCACGTGTGCGGACACAGCCACGTGTGCGGACACAGCGGCGTGTGCGGACACAGCGGCGTGTGCGGACACAGCGATGTTCTGCTTCGTGACCACTGGCGTGGTGATATGCGAAGGCGCGGCCTGGTGCATCCTGCTGCCCCCGAACGTCCCTGCCCTGTCACCTCCACCCCACAGATGGGAGCTGGGGTGAGGGCACTGAGCTGCCAGGTGCCCTGTGTGGCCAGCCTCACCTGCCCACGTGTGAAGTGAGGGGCACCGAGCGGCCCAGACCACGGACCCTCCCTAGCGGCTCTGCCTTCTCACCCCAGAGGGTCTGCTCTGCAGAGGGCGCCCTGCGCTGGGCCCGGAAGGAGGGTCATCACTAACACAGCTGACCGGGCTCCCAGTTCTGGACGAGGCTCAGGGAGCCGAGGCCCCATGGCCAGACCCAGGCCTGCGGCCCCAGGCTGCGTCTCGGTGCAGAGGAGGGAGCAGGGGGGCAGGGAGACATCACCTGACTCTGGACACTGAGTCAGTCCCGACGGGGACGGGATGGAGCCGGGAGCCGGGCAGCTCTGGGGGCCAGGAGGCCGGCCTGCAGGAGCCCCGTCTCTTCTCGGGCGGGGAGGGGGCACCAACTCACCACCTCATGGTGGGGCGGGAAGTCGAAGGTGTACTCGGCCGCCAGCAGCTGGTTGTAGGCGTAGTCCCGGTGCGCCTGCTGCCCATAGGCCCCGTAGTAGTCGTAGGGGAGGACCTGGGGAGGGAGCCTGTTCGTCCTGGTCCCCCCCCTCCCTGCCTCCTCCCCGCCTCCTCCCCGTTCCCCCACACAGATCCCGCTGGTCCCACAAAGACAGACACCCGGGACCCATAAACCCGCACAAGCGACCCCGTAATCGCGGAGCGCGTGCACGGTGGTGGGTCTGAGCCCGTGGGGGGCCCCGGGAGATGGGCAGGAAAGTATGAGAAGTCAGGTGTGAAGAGATGGGGCGGCAGGAAGGGGTCCCCTAGGATCTCAGGGCCCTCAACTCAACGCCCAGGCAGTGGGGGGCGGCCAGGGACGGGGATGAAGGAGGGGGTGGCCCGGCGCCTCCTGAGGCTGTTGCCATGGCAATCGGGGACCTCGTCCTGCTCAGAGCGCCCGCTCCCAGGAGGGTCCTTGCTGCAGATGAGGAAGCAGGCACAGGGACAGGAAGACTGGTCCCGGGTCCGGGTGACGTGGGACAGCGCCTGGCCCTCCCCGGGAGTGGCACCGGGAGGCCTGGGCCCCCTGGGGGGGGGAGGGGGGTCCTACAGGCCCGGGAGGAGGCACGGTGCCCGGGGCGGGAGGGGGGGCTCAGACTGGGCGGAGGCAGAGGGAGCTCCAGCTCCTGCTCCCCTGTCGATGGCCCGGAACACGCTGGGGGATGAGGGTTGCTATGGAGATGGGAGGGGGGTTGTGCTTGGAGGGGATGGTGAATGTAGCAACCGGAAAGGGGTTTTAATTTGTTCTGATCAGGACCAAACACTTCCCCTTCGGCCTGAAGCCGCCCCAGGGGCTCACAGACAGGGGGGTCTGGCTCCTCTGAGGGCCGGGGCCTTTGGGGGACACTGGTGGGGGGTGGGGGGGTGGAGCCCAGGAGGGCGCCCCGAGGCCAGGATGGTGTGAAATCCCGGCTCACAAGGCAGCACACGGAATGCCAACCTCCTGCGAGGCCTCCCACTCACACAAATGAGCAGTTGCCGTTGCCAAAAATACGTGAACCAGATTATGGGGAGACGCTGATTTCTCCTGCAAACCGGGGGCGTGCCCGGCCCGCTGTGGCTCCAGCTTCCCGGGGCCAGGGCTGTGGGCGGCGGGGCTGGGGGGCCTGTACAGAGCAGCGCCCCGGAATCACAGGCGGCGGGTCGGGCAGGACTGCAGCCCGGGGGGCGGGGGGGGGGGGGGGGGGCCGGGCGCGGGAGGACGTGGGGCTGCTCACCGGGGCCGCGCCTCCAGGGTTGAACCATCCGGGCCGCTCCCAGCCGTGCCGCTCCTGGAACACGCAGCCTCGCGCGAGGAGCTCCTGGGGGGGGGGGGGACGGGGGGGGGGCGCAGTACCCTTCACGCCGGGCCAGACGCCCCGTGCAGGGCAGACAGCAGCCGGACCGCCACGTCACACCCCAGGGCGTATGGGCCAAGAGACCCGGGCCAGAGCCAGACACAGGCCCAGCGCCCCCAGTGCCCTCCGCACACAGCCCAGCCGCAGCCTCTGCTGAGCACTGACCGCCGGCCACCCACCCCATGTGGACGCCCGAGCCAGGGCCCTGTGCTTGGAGATGGGGCTCCGGGAGGGGCTGGGGTGCATGAGATGGCGAGGGAGGCCTGTCCTTCCAGGGACGCCCCCTGCTCTCTATCCCCAACGTGCGGACGGGAAGGCGGGTCCAAACGCCAGGAGAGCGGTGGGCGGGGCCTCCAGCACGTGGGGAGTGGGGTTCTGTGCTTAGGCCGCAGCCCCTGGTGGTGGGTGGTGGTGCGTGGTGGTGCGTGATGGTGCGTGATGGTGCGTGGTGATGGCCCAGCAAGCCCACTGCCGTGTGTGACCCAAGAGGGACGCAGGCATGGAGCAGCTACATACGCAGGAGAGCGTCTCCTCCGCCGGCGCCCATCTCCCGGAGAGCCCCCGCGGGCACTGCCCCCCGACTCTCCCGCCCCCGCGGGCACTGCCCCCCGACTCTCCCGCCCCCGCAGAGCCCCCGCGGGCACTGCCCCCCGACTCTCCCGCCCCCGCGGGCACTGCCCCCCGACTCTCCCGCCCCCGCAGAGCCCCCGCGGGCACTGCCCCCCGACTCTCCCGCCCCCGCAGAGCCCCCGCGGGCACTGCCCCCCGACTCTCCCGCCCCCGCAGAGCCCCCGCGGGGGCCGGCGCCAGCGCACCCCGTGCAGCGGGTCGGTCCTCATGTTGCGGCCGGCCAGCGGCTCGTCGTGCGGGAAGACCACCGCGTAGTTCTTGGCGTAGGACTCGTGGCTGCGCTCCCGGATCCAGCGGCCGTGGTCGGTGAGCGAGTGGTGGAAGCGCCTGTCACGGGTGGGGGCCCCGTCACTGCCGGGGGCCGAGGACAGGGACCCGGGCAAACCCCTCTCCCCCGCCCCGCCCGGTGCCCCCACCGGAGCCCTCCCGGGCCTGGGAGGCACTGCCCCTGCGGGAGGGTGGGCCGAGTTCACCGCCTCCCCCCAGCTCTCAGGAGCCCTCTGCCAGCCTCACACCGGCGGGGGAGGCTGCGGGAGGCGCTGGCGGAGGGACCGGGCCCCGGGCTGGCTGGGCCGGGGCGGGCAGGCAGCCTCGGGGGCCCCGGCAGCCGGGGGTGGGCCGGCCTGGGCTGCCCGGGACCCTGTGGTGCGCCAAGGCCCCCTGAGCCGGGGGAGCCCGGGAGAGCACCAGCCAGCCCTGGGTGACCTCAGGCCAGCCCGCCCCTCGGGGCCTCCTCCTCGCTGTTGGCGGCCCAGCCCCGGGCCCCGCACGGCTTTTGCGTTCGGGAACATGCCCCTCCTGGGAGAGCACGTGGGCACAGCCCCCGCGGGCACCAGGCACACAGCAGACCTCCCCGTGCCTGACGCCTGTCCCCGTGGGGCCAGACACCCCATGGGCGTGATGTCCTAGCAGGCGGGGAGGGAGGAGGCGAGCGGAGGAGCGGGCGTGCTGAGCTGAGCTGAGCCTGTCCCTGCACCCCAGCGGCGGCGGGGTGTCGCCGGGGGCTGTCTGCCAGGAGCAGAAACGGCAGAGCTGGCTGAACACCCAGCAGCTCCCCCAAAGCTGTGGCCAGGACGTCGGCCTGAGGGACAGAGCCCCCCCGGCCTCGGATCCCACCGCCCAGGCCTGTCTGGGGACCTGTCACCAGCCCCGACTCACAGGGCAGCCAGGACCCCCCAGCCCTGACCTCAGTGCCCCTCGGCCTCTGCGAGCGCTTACTCAGCGCTGCCGCCTGCAGGCCTGGAGGGGGGTTTGCCTGCAGGGACCCAGCAGCACACGCACCCCTACCCAGGTCTCAGGGAGGCCACGGCTCCGAGTGGGGGCGCCTGGCTCCCAGCACAGCCCCTTCCACCCAGGCCTCAGCCTCCATCTACGGGGGGGCGGGGTCTGAGCCCACAGCTGACCCCGAGCTGGCCGGCGGGCAGGGGAGGCACTGGGACTAGATGTCCTGGAACTTGTCAGGGGCCCAGGCAGCCCCTGCACCCCTGTCCTGGAAGCCCCAGCACCCCCTCCTGCAGCCCCAGCACCCCCTCCTGCAGCCCCAGCACCCCCTCCTGGGAGCCTTCCTCCCTGTCTCCCCTCACGGCCTCCTCTTCCAGGAAGCCCCCCAGATTTCGGGGTCGGCTCCTTTCTCTAGCGCCCTGGCTGTCCCCCAGGTCCCGGCCGTGCCCCAGGTGTCGGGCTGTCACCTGATGTCGTAGCCGTACATGTCCTTCTCGGGGCGCCCACGGACAATCCAGTGCGCCAGCTCCTGCCCACAGCCGCCGCCCAGCATCATCCCTGCCGGGAGGGGTCCAGTCCGACACCCGTCTCACCGCGGCTCACCCCATCCCGGCCCCCCAACCCCCCGGGCAGCAGCCCTGCAGGCCTTCCGACAGGACCCCCCCACCCGCCCCCACAGGCCCCTGTGTCCCCACCCGTTGGGGCGAAGGGCTTGTGGGCCAGCCCCACACCCCACCAGGGGAGCTCTGAGAACTGAGGGGAGACCACGGGGGGCGAGGGGGTCCCACCTGCACTGTTGAAGCCGCACCCCAGGAAGAAGCCTCGGAGCTCGGGCGCCTCCCCCATCAGGGGCTTGTGGTCGGGGGTGAAGGACTCTGGAAGGAAAAGTGGCCTGGAGTGCGGCTCCCGAGAGGCCCGGCCTGCCTGTGCTCCTTTATCCAGAGCCTCCCGCCTCAGTGCCCACTGAGTGCCCTCCTCCAACCCATTCAGTCCCCTCCTCCAACCTACTCAGTCCCCTCCTCCAGCCCCACTCAGTGTCCTCCTGCAGACCCACTCAGTGTCCTCCTCCAGGCCCACTCTGTCCTCCTGCAGACCCACTCAGTGTCCTCCTCCAACCCACTCAGTCCCCTCCTCCAACCCATTCAGTCCCCTCCTCCAACCCACTCAGTCCCCTCCTCCAGCCCCACTCAGTCCCCCTCCTCCAGCCCCACTCAGTGTCCTCCTGCAGACCCACTCAGTGTCCTCCTCCAACCCACTCAGTCCCCTCCTCCAGCCCCACTCAGTCCCCTCCTCCAACCCCACTCAGTCCCCTCCTCCAGCCCCACTCAGTCCCCTCCTCCAGCCCCACTCAGTCCCCTCCTCCAGCCCCACTCAGTCCCCTCCTCCAACCCCACTCAGTCCCCTCCTCCAACCCCTCCTCCAGCCCCACTCAGTGTCCTCCTGCAGCCCCACTCAGGCCCCTCCTCCAGCCCCACTCAGTGTCCTCCTCCAGACCCACTCAGGCCCCTCTTCCAGACCCACTCAGTGTCCTCCTGCAGACCCACTCAGTGTCCTCCTCCAACCCATTCAGTCCCCTCCTCCAGCCCACTCAGTCCCCTCCTCCAACCCACTCAGTGTCCTCCTGCAGACCCACTCAGTGCCCTTCTCCAGGAGCCATTCTGATGGCTCTGGCCACAGTCACAGCCACGCTCACGGCTCTGCCCTAAGCCAGAGACTTCCAAACGGGGTTCGGGCGGAGCATTGGCCTAGGAACCAGGAGGTCCCAGTTCGATTCCCGGTCGGGGCACAGGCCTGGGTAGCGGGCTGGACCCCCAGTGTGGAGCATGCTGGAGGCAGCCGATGCATGAATGTCTCCCATAGATGTTCCTCTCTCTCCCTCCCCCTTCCTCTAAAATCCAAAATAAAAGGAAAGGAGAGAGGCCAGGCTGCTGACTCCGTGCGCACCGGGGAAGCCCCGAGCCCGGGGCCGGAGGAAACGCCGGCCGGAGCACAGTCTCCGGGACAAGGGTCTTGTGAATGTTTCCCCAAGACCCACGGCTGAGCCACACGGAGATGTGGGGTGCGCGGGCGCTCGGGGCAGGGCAAGCGAGCCTCACTTTGGCTCTGACCTCCCGCCCAGAAACCAGAGCTCTCCCCGCCTCTCCCCCAACCCCCCAGCTTCCCCGAACCCAGGGCCTGGGGCTCCCCTGCTCCTCTCCGGAGGCCAAAGGCCCCTGGCCGCGCTGGGCCCTGGCAAAGAGAGAGGCCCGTTTCCCCAGAGACCGCTCAGCCGCCAGAGAAGAACCAAGACGCCTCACAGCGCCCCCTTCCCCCCCTTCCCACGAGGCCCCTGGGGCGACTCTGTGTAATGAGGCCGAGCTCCGGGTTATCTGTTTGCGGGGATGGTTTCCAGCTGTTTCTCCCCGCCGGCCCCTTCCCCGGGAGGCTGTGGGGCGGTGAGTCATCGCCTGCTCCCCGAATCCTGCCCCTGTGGGTCGCCCTGCACCCCTGGCTCCCCGAGAGGCAGCCGAAGCCTCCTCAGGCCCAGGACAGCTTGGCGGGGCCATACGGACACCAGTGCGGGGTGCAGGGCTGGGCACAGACCCTCCCCTCCTGTCCCGCCCTCCCTCCCATCCTCGCCTGTGGACGGCTTCGCCTGATTTCCGGCTGAGCTGTGCCCCGGGGACTCGCTGCGGTCTGCTGGCCGGGCCTTGCCCTGGCCTGCGTGTGCCTTCTCACTCCGTCCCTGCGGTGGCCGCACCCACTTCACAGATGACCCCCCCCCTCCAGCCACCGAGAACAGAGCCGCCCCCGGCCCTGAGCTGGGCCAGCTCACCGCCATCAGCTGGGCATTCACCAGACCCGTGGGCACCTGGAGGGAGGGGGCGCCCTGGGGCTATGGGAGCCACAGCGGGTGTGGGCCTGCTCCCCCTCAGGGCTCACTGGGCCGTCCTTCCTCCCGGCAGCCCCGTCCCCCTCCCCGCCCCCGCCCCAGCACCCCTGTACTCCCGTTCGGACACTGCCCCAGTGGCTGCAGCCACCTAACCGGGTCCTGCCCGCCAGATGGCTGGGGCGGCCCGCTGGGCCGAGGGGCTCACACTGGGGGGCAGGAGGCCTGGGACTTGGCCCTCGGGGGGCACATTCCTGCCCGCCTCCCGCAGGTCCCCGCCTGCAGGGAGGGTACAGCAGTGCCAGCCGCCAGGCTGCTGGAGAGAGGCCCAGGGAGCAGACGGACCCAGCTGCTGCCTGCAGGACAGCCCCCGCCCCCCCCCCAGGCCTCCCCCTCAGCCTCCCCTCCAGGGCCAGGCCCCCGCCCCCAGGCCTCTCCCTCTGCCTCCAGGGCCAGCCCCCCCACCCCCCGCCCCCAGGCCTCCTTCGCTCACCTGGGCCGCAGACAGTGGACTTGATCCCCGTCTTCTCCAGCACAGGCACCCGGTTGACGGCGCCCTCGATGTGCTGGGTGAACACGTCCCAGTCCAGGTCGAAGAGGCCGAAAGCAAACTTGTCGGACACCTGGGGGGGGGGCGGGGAACCTGCCCTGTGACCCCGCCCCTGGGGCTGCCGCTTCCCCCCAGCAGGTGAGTGACCTGGGCTGGTCCCCCCTCACCGGCCCCCCAGCAGGGCCTGTCTGCTGTCCGGGCCCCCAGCTCTGCTCCTGGCGTGCCCTGGCCCCGCGTCCTCCCCTCCTCCATCCGCTCTCTGGGTCCCATCCTGCCCCCCTGCTCTGAGCTTCCTGTGGGTCCCGGGCTCTTCTGTGGTCTGCAAAGCCCTCAGGAGCCGCCCCCCCCCCCACAGCAGCCCCTGACCCCCAGCCACGCTGACCTTCCCTCAGAGAAGGGCAAGCTGGGCCTCAGGACCTCCACCTGCCCCGGACAGCTTCCCTCCCGCCTCCTCCAGCCTCAGTATCCCTGGGTGTCTCCCCACCAAAATACAGGTCCCCCGAGCCTCCCTGTCTCCCCAGAAGGTACAGCAGAACCTGACCCAAACTGGTCATTGTTCATTCGGGTTGTGGACTAAACACATGAAAGTAAGAGAGGGAGACCACCCAGGCCTGGGGTGGCCGAGGGGCTGGGCAAGGTGCTGCTGGCGGATGGACAGGACTTGAGGGGAGCCCTCGGCTGCCGAGGTCTGGACCCACCAGCAGGCCGGGCGCTCGGGGTCAGGGAGGACGGGGCCTGTGTAGCTCAGCACCCACCCCGGGAGCTGCAGGCCCGGGGGAGGGAGACGCAGCCCTACCCCCACCCCCATTCCCCCCGCGGGCACCTCCTCCCAGAAGATGGGGTTGGCCTCGTAGCCGCCCACGGACAAGGCGTCCCCCTGGAGGCGCAGGTAGACGGAGGCGTCGTGGTCGCGGACGTTGGGCATGTTCTAGAAGGCAGAGCAGAAGCGGGGAGGGAGGGGGGGTCAGCCCGGGCCCCAGGCCTCCTCGGCCCCCGGCCATGGCGGGCCCACCTGCCGCCGCCTCCTTGGGGGACCCTGCGGACAGGGGACCGGGGCCTCGCGCTCCACGGGGACAAACCAGCCCCTTGGAGCCTCTCTTCCCCGAACCCCAGGAGGAGCAGCAGCGATGTGAAAGGAGGAATGTGGGGGGCGCGGGGGGACCAGCACCGATGGGGGCCCCAGCACCACTGGGTGCGGAGTGGATGGGAGGGCACCACAGCCGGGGTTTGGGGTGGGAGACTGAGCCAGGCAGGCGGTGCCCTCTGCCCCTCCGATCGACCTGCTGGGAGGAGACGGGGCGCAGACCGGGTCCCTCTGTGTGGGGGTGAGGCGGGACGCGTGTGCGTGTGAGTGTGACTGAGTGTGAGGGAGAGTGTGTGGTGTGGGTGTGTGTGTGTCTGTGTGCGTGTGTGTGTGTGCACACGTGCATGTGAGTGAACGTGAGGGAGAGTGCGTGTGCATGTGGGTGTATGTGTGTGAGTATCAGAGTGTGTGCACGTGTGCGTGAGTGAACGTGAGGGAGAATGTGTGTGTGTGTGTGTGACTGAGGGAAAGAGTGTGTGTGTGAGTGAGTGTGTATGTGTGTGTGTGTGACTGTGAGGGAGAGTGTGTGTGTGTGTGTGTGTGACTGAGGGAAAGAGTGTGTGTGTGAGTGAGTGTGTGTGTGTGTGTGTGACTGTGAGGGAGAGTGTGTGTGTGTGTGTGTGTGTGACTGAGGGAAAGAGTGTGTGTGTGAGTGAGTGTGTGTGTGTGTGTGTGAACAGCAAGGTGGGCCAGTGTCTTTTTGAAGCAGCCGGACCCGGGTCCCCTCCATCCCCACCCGGTGCGCCTGGCCCTGCCCTGGGGGAGCCCTGGGGCCCACCTCCCGTGGGTTTGCCCAGCCCCAAACCTCCTCTTTCCTCCCGCACGGTCTCCGAGGTCCTGGGGCTGGAGCGGGCACAGCCTGGACCCAGCACACGGGCCCGGGGGCAGCACCGGTGACTAAACGGATAAGCCCAGCCCGCCTCTGACCTTGAAGTTCACAGAGGGGCCCCGGCCAGCAGCCCGGCTTCTCCCGAGAGACGCCTGGAGGTCAGGCACCCTCGGGGGCCAGGGCCCGGGGCCGAGGGCCCCCACCGTCCAGGTGCTGCCGCCCTGGACACAGCCCTGCCGCCCTCAGCCAGCCCCGGCCTGAGCTCAGCGGCCCGAGGGCGCCGCCTGGTGGCCACTCATAGCGCTCCCGCAGAACAGGCCTCACTCCCGCCCCGTGCCCACCCAGCGGGGACACAGCAGCCTGAGGAGGGGGGCCCTCAATTGCAGCAACTCCATAAACCGGGGAACCCTGCCAAGGGAGGCCCCCAGGGGCCCCATCCCTCCCCTCTGCGTCCCCGAGCGGCCGGCCTGGCCCTTCCCATGACCGGAGGAGCAGGGAGTCCAGGGCAGGGGGCAGTGCCCAGGACCCGCTGTGCTCGCCTGACCCTAAGCAAGGGCGGTCTCGCCTGCGGCCCCCACCAGACCCCCTGGCCCGTGTCTGGCCGGCGTGTGGGCCTCTGCCGGCTCCGGACACCCCACCCCGAGCGCCTGCCCGCAGACCCTGGTCACGCCACGCTGAGTGCCGAGTCCAGACCAGTCCCGCCCTCCCCCCCCGGGCAGCCCCCCGGGGCCGGCTCCACCGCCTACCTGGATGCCCTCGATGCGCTCCGTCACCACGTACGCGTGGTGCATGGCCACCAGCGGGACCTTGACGCCCGCCATCCGGCCCACCGCGGCCGCCCACACCCCTGCGGGCAGAGGCCCTGGTCAGTGCCGCCGGCACACAGACCCCCCGGGCTGGGCCACTCAGGCCCTCCCCGGAGAAAGGCCGGGGTTCAAGGGCACCCCGTCTGCCCGGCCACAGACCCCCAGGCTGGGCCCTCCTCAGAGAGAGGCCAGGGTTCGCGGGCAGCCGGCATGGCCGCGCGGAGCGGCCCGCCCACCTGCACAGTTGACCACGCAGGGCGTCTGCACGGCTCCGTGCTCCGTCTCCACGGCCGCCACCCGCCGCACCCCGAAGTCGTCCGTCCGCACGCGGATGCCCGTCACGGGGCAGTTCTCGATGACCTGGGGGCGAGGGGGCTGCCACCTGGGGCTCTCGCACCCCCTCCCGGGGGACGGGGACCCCCCCTGCTTCTGACAGGGGCCACCACCGCCCTGGGCACTCCCCCTCCGCCTGGAGACCTGGTCCCCACTCAGCGGCTCTTTCTCCTAAAGGGACTTAGAAAGGGCTCATTTGCCGAAACCAGGGTGGCTCAGTGGATGGAGCGTCGGCCTGCGGGCAGAGGATCCCAGGTTCGATTCCGGTCAAGGGCATGTACCTTGGCTGTGGGCACATCCCCAGTGCGGGGTGTGCAGGAGGCAGCTGATCGATGTTTCTTTCTCATCGATGTTTCTAACTATCTCTCCCTCTCTGCAAAAAATCAATGATATATATATATATATATTTTTTTTTTTAAAGGGCTCATTTGACTGAAAGTGTCTGTGTCTCCCACGTGGTCTGAGGCCCCCACGCGTGATAAAAGCCACAAGACGGTGGGGGGCGGCCCTGGCCCAGCAGGCAGGAGCCCCGGGGGTGCAGGCGGGGAGGGAACACCCCAGGCTGTTCCCTGCTCCTGCCTCCTGCCCCTGAGCCTTAGCAGGCGGGGGGCCCCCGCACCTGCGCGCCCCGGGCGGTGGCGGCCCGGGCGAGGGTGGAGCAGGTGCCGGCGGGGTCCATGGTGCCGTCGTGCGGCACGTACAGCGTCCCGTACAGGTCGTCCACGTTCATCAGCGGGTACAGCGCCTTGGTCTCCGCCGGGCTCAGCACGTGGGACTCCACGCCGTAGGCCTTGCCCAGCTGGGGGGGGGGGGGGAGAGACGGACTGAGCCCTCAGGAGCGAGCCCTCCGGTCGCCGCCACCACGCTGGGCTCCGGGGTCCGCCCTGACCCCCCAGGAGGCCGCAGCCGCCGCCACACCCAGGCCTGGCACACCCAGAGGACACAGCCCGCTGCCCGGCGCCTCCGCCTGCACAGCCCGCCACAGCGAGGGACCGAGGCTGAGGAGGGCTCCTCCGGGGGCCAGCCCCAGGGGCAGCACCAGTTCAACCCAGATCTGCCGGGGCTCCCTCTCCGCCCGGGCTCGCCCACCAACATGAGCCCCCACCCTGCAGGGCGCACCCCCACACGACCCCCCCACCCTGCAGGGCACTCCCCCCACACGACCCCCCACCCTGCGGGGCGCACCCCCACACGACCCCCCCACCCTGCGGGGCGCACCCCCACACGACCCCCCCACCCTGCAGGACGCACCCCCACACGACCCCCCCACCCTGCAGGACGCACCCCCACCCGACCCCCCCACCCTGCAGGGCACTCCCCCCACACGACCCCCCACCCTGCGAGGCACTCCCCCCACACGACCCCCCCACCCTGCAGGGCACTCCCCCACGCCCCCCCCACCTGCGGGGCGCACCCCCCACACGAGACCCCTCACCCTGCAGGGCACTCCCCCACACGCCCCCACCCTGCGGGGCACTCCCCCCCCCCTCCCCCCCCACGGGGCACACGCACCGACATGAGCCGCTTGTACTCGTCCAGGCGCTGGCGGTTGGAGGCGATGAACAGGCCCCCGTTCTGGATCCAGCCCGTGTGCAGCCCGGTCTCCTGCTCCAGGTCGTGGCTCACCACGCGCCTCGTGTGTGCCAGCAGCTCCACCTCCACGTCGCTGGGCCGCAGCTGCCACAGCAGGCCTGGGGGCACCATCCGTCCGGGTCCCGTCCCGGCGTGGGGAGCCGCCCCTCCCCCGGCCAGGGCCCACCAGACAGGCAGCCCCGAGGCCCACGAGGCAGATGGGGTCCAGGCTGCTCTAGGACCGGTCTCCCGGGGAGCTCGCCGTGACCCCACAGGCTCCACGTACAGAGCCCTGCTGTGCCGGGTGCCATGTGCTGGGTGCCATGTGTTGTGTGCCATGTGCCGGGTGCCATGTGCCATGGGGCTGGGGGCTGAGAGCTGGGGGCTGGGAGCTGGGGCCGGGGGCTGGGGGCTGGGAGCTGGAGGCTAGGGGCAGGGGAATTAGGGGGCTGGGGGCTGGGAGCTGGGGCCAGGGGCTGGGAGCTGGGGCCGGGGGCTGGGGGCTGGGAGCTGGAGGCTAGGGGCAGGGGAATTAGGGGGCTGGGGCTGGGGGCTGGGAGCTGGGGCCGGGGGCTGGGGGCTGGGGCCGGGGGCTGGGGGCTGGGAGCTGGAGGCTAGGGGCAGGGGAATTAGGGGGCTGGGGCTAGTGCTGGGGACTGGGGATTGGGGGCTGGGGCTGGGGCTAGGGCTGGGGACCAGGGGCAGGGGGCGGGGGGGTTAGGGGCTGGGGCTGGCCCCGGGTTGGGGCAGAGGGCGTCGCCCTGTGAGGGGCACTGGTTGGTTCGAGAGAACCGCAGACACAGCTGGTGGCCCCCGTCCGACCGCCTGGAGGGCCCTCCCCGTCCACCCTCCGGACCCGGGTCCGCCTCTCACCCCAGTAACTGTCTGGGGAGGGCTTCCGCTCTCTGAACAGACAGCTGGCTCCCAGCTCCAGTCTCAGCTTTGACCTCTGACCCCCGGGCTCCCACAGGCGGTGTCTGCTCCCTCCTCCCACCACAGCTTCAGAGGCTCAGGGACAAGCGGGGCCCCCACCCTGCCCCCTCCCTCTCCGCTCACAGCCTCTGGCCCAGGTCCCGGCCCCTCGCTGAGACTGGTGCCCCCCCCCCCCAGCCGCCCAGCGCCCGCGCAGCGCCCACCTGCGGTGTGCCAGGTGGTGCCCGAGGTGAGGCGCTCCCGCTCCAGCAGCACGGCGCCCACGCCCAGCTTGGCCAGGTGGTACAGGGTCTGGCAGCCCAGGCTGCCCCCGCCGACGACCACCACGTCGGCCGCGCGGGGCAGGGGCCGGCTGGGGCCTCGGGCCGCCGCGGGGTCCCCGGCCTCCTTCAGGGTCCGCTGGTACGGCACGCTCTTCTCCGCGGCCGGGCCGGCCCCGCTGCTCAGGGGTCGGGGCCCCAGGCCCGGGGCTGCGCTCCGACGGGGGCGGGTGGTCGCCGCGCGCAGGGCTCGGCCCAGCGAGGCCATGGCGCCGGGGTCAGCGGCTGGGAGCTGGGGAGAGTCCGGCCGCAGTGAGGGCGGGGCCGGGGGCGGGGCCAGAGGATGCCTCTGTGCCCCCCACACGCCCCCCCCCCCCGCCACAGCCTGTGTGTGCTCCTCACCATCCCACGAGGGCCGCCGAGGCCTGGCGCACATGTCAGGGCCCGGCCACACATGTCAGGGCCCGGTACACACGTGTCAGGGCCTGGTACACACATGTCAGGGCCCGGTACACACGTGTCAGGGACTGGTACACACATGTCAGGGCCCGGCCACACATGTCAGGGCCCGGCCACACATGTCAGGGCCCAGTACACACATGTCAGGGCCCTGGGCACACATGTCAGGGCCCGGTACACACATGTCAGGGCCCTGGTACACACATGTCAGGGCCCAGTACACACATGTCAGGGCCCTGTGTACACATGTCAGGGCCTGGTACACACATGTCAGGGCCCTGTGCACACATGTCAGGGCCCTGTGCACACATGTCAGGGCCCTGTGCACACATGTCAGGGCCTGGCACACACATGTCCGGGCCTGGTACACACATGTCAGGGCCCTGGGCACACATGTCCGGGCCTGGTACACACAAGTCAGGGCCCTGGTACACACATGTCAGGGCCCAGTACACACATGTCAGGGCCTGGTACACACATGTCAGGGCCCTGTGCACACATGTCAGGGCCCGGTACACACATGTCAGGGCCCTGTACACACATGTCAGGGCCCGGCCACACATGTCAGGGCCTGGTACACACATGTCAGGGCCCTGTGCACACATGTCAGGGCCCTGTGCACACATGTCAGGGCCTGGCACACACATGTCAGGGCCCTGTGCACACATGTCCGGGCCTGGTACACACATGTCCGGGCCCTGTACACACATGTCAGGGCCTGGTACACACATGTCAGGGCCTGGTACACACATGTCAGGGCCTGGTACACACATGTCAGGGCCCTGTGCACACATGTCAGGGCCCTGTGCACACATGTCAGGGCCTGGCACACACATGTCAGGGCCCTCTGCACACATGTCAGGGCCCGGTACACACATGTCAGGGCCCTGTGCACACATGTCAGGGCCCTGGGCACACATGTCCGGGCCTGGTACACACATGTCCGGGCCCTGTGTACACATGTCAGGGCCTGGTACACACATGTCAGGGCCCTCTGCACACATGTCAGGGCCCGGCCACACATGTCAGGGCCCTGTGCACACATGTCAGGGCCTGGTACACACATGTCAGGGCCCGGTACACACGTGTCAGGGCCTGGTACACACATGTCAGGGCCCGGTACACACGTGTCAGGGACTGGTACACACATGTCAGGGCCCGGCCACACATGTCAGGGCCCGGCCACACATGTCAGGGCCCAGTACACACATGTCAGGGCCCTGGGCACACATGTCAGGGCCCGGTACACACATGTCAGGGCCCTGGTACACACATGTCAGGGCCCAGTACACACATGTCAGGGCCCTGTGTACACATGTCAGGGCCTGGTACACACATGTCAGGGCCCTCTGCACACATGTCAGGGCCCTGTGCACACATGTCAGGGCCCTGTGCACACATGTCAGGGCCTGGCACACACATGTCCGGGCCTGGTACACACATGTCAGGGCCCTGGGCACACATGTCCGGGCCTGGTACACACATGTCAGGGCCCTGGTACACACATGTCAGGGCCCAGTACACACATGTCAGGGCCTGGTACACACATGTCAGGGCCCTGTGCACACATGTCAGGGCCCGGTACACACATGTCAGGGCCCTGTGCACACATGTCAGGGCCCGGCCACACATGTCAGGGCCTGGTACACACATGTCAGGGCCCTGTGCACACATGTCAGGGCCCTGTGCACACATGTCAGGGCCTGGCACACACATGTCAGGGCCCTGTGCACACATGTCAGGGCCTGGTACACACATGTCCGGGCCCTGTGCACACATGTCAGGGCCTGGTACACACATGTCAGGGCCCGGTACACACATGTCAGGGCCCGGTACACACATGTCAGGGCCCTGTGCACACATGTCAGGGCCCTGTGCACACATGTCAGGGCCTGGTACACACATGTCAGGGCCCTGTGCACACATGTCAGGGCCCGGTACACACATGTCAGGGCCCTGTGCACACATGTCAGGGCCCTGGGCACACATGTCCGGGCCTGGTACACACATGTCCGGGCCCTGTGCACACATGTCAGGGCCTGGTACACACATGTCAGGGACTGGTACACACATGTCAGGGCCCTGTGCACATATGTCAGGGCCCGGCCACACATGTCAGGGCCTGGTACGCACATGTCAGGGCCGGGCGCACACATGTCAGGGCCTGGTACACACATGTCAGGGCCCTGGGCACACATGTCCGGGCCTGGTACACACATGTCAGGGCCCTGGTACACACATGTCAGGGCCCAGTACACACATGTCCGGGCCTGGTACACACATGTCAGGGCCTGGCACACACATGTCAGGGCCCTCTGCACACATGTCAGGGCCCGGTACACACATGTCAGGGCCCGGTACACACATGTCAGGGCCCGGCCACACATGTCAGGGCCCGGTACACACATGTCAGGGCCCTGTGCACACATGTCAGGGCCCGGCCACACATGTCAGGGCCTGGTACACACATGTCAGGGCCCTGTGCACACATGTCAGGGCCCGGCCACACATGTCAGGGCCTGGTACACACATGTCAGGGCCCGGTACACACATGTCAGGGCCCTGTGCACACATGTCAGGGCCCGGCCACACATGTCAGGGCCTGGTACACACATGTCAGGGCCCTGTGCACACATGTCAGGGCCCTGTGCACACATGTCAGGGCCTGGCACACACATGTCAGGGCCCTCTGCACACATGTCAGGGCCCGGTACACACATGTCAGGGCCCTGTGCACACATGTCAGGGCCTGGCACACACATGTCAGGGCCCTCTGCACACATGTCAGGGCCCGGTACACACATGTCAGGGCCCTGTGCACACATGTCAGGGCCTGGTACACACATGTCAGGGCCCTGTGCACACATGTCAGGGCCCTGTGCACACATGTCAGGGCCTGGTACACACATGTCCGGGCCCTGTGCACACATGTCAGGGCCTGGTACACACATGTCAGGGACTGGTACACACATGTCAGGGCCCTGTGCACATATGTCAGGGCCCGGCCACACATGTCAGGGCCTGGTACGCACATGTCAGGGCCGGGCGCACACATGTCAGGGCCTGGTACACATGTCAGGGACTGGCAGGGTGGAGGACACCGCAGTGGGGCCCAAAGATCCCGCCAGCCTTGGGAGTGGAGAATGGTCAGGCCTGTGCCTGCCGGGGGACCTCTGTTGGGGGAGGAGGGAGAGGAGCAGCCAGAATGAGGCCTGGGAAGTGGGGTTACTCCCAGGAGAGGGCAGAGAGACTGGAGGGGTCCTGAGAACCAAGGACGAGAGAAAACTCGGGTCTCGGAGAACATGGGACCCAGGCAGGCCCCCGGGCCGGGATGGAGATGGGGAGGGAATGTCCCAACAGCCTCGAGAGCCCCAGGCACTTCCCGGGGGTGGGGGGTGGGGCCTGGTGACCCAGGGCTGGCACTGCGAGTGGTGCTGGGACAGAAAGATAGGGAGGGAGGAACCACCGGAGCGGACGCAGTGACTAGGGGGTGGTGAGAACGGGGGTTGGGCTGTGATGAAGGATAGAGTCACGTGGACACACAGCCAGGAGGGCGGGCGGGAGGGGGAGGCGATGTGCACAGGGAGGGGGTCACAGGGCAGGTGGCAGGCAGCCCTGAGGAAGGGACATTCCCTCCAGCCTGCTTGACCCCTTGGGGAACTCCCCTCCACCCCAGACACATCCTTTCTGCCTGGCCACCCCCACACCCTCTGGGACCCGAGGCGGATGGCGAGAAGGGCAGCGAGGTCCAGGCAGCTGGTCAGGGCCCGGGGCTCCCTCCTGCCTCCTCCCCTCACCCGGTCCCCTCTCGGGGTCCTCCTGCCGGACTTCAGGACTCACCTAGGTCCCTCCTCCTCCAGGAAGCCCTCCCAGCCCTCCCCAGCCAGAAACACCTCAAGATTAGAACGGGACAGGGAGCCCCTCCGAAGGACAGGGCGCGGAGAGCAGTTGGGGGGGGGGGGGAGAGCCCGGCTGGGGGCGGGGCAGGGAAAGCTCCAGGGGTTGGCATGATCCAGGTGGGAGGAGCCGCGCCACCGCCATGAGTTGTCAGGATGGATGCCAGCGAACTGAGAAAGGCAATGTCCACGCGAGCGTGCCCCCAGTGCCCCCGCCCGGGGCACCCGCCTCGTGGGCAGATGCTCTGAGGCCAGTGCCATGCGGTTCACAGGGAGCCACTGAGGCGCAGGGAGCTCAACCGAGGCCCGGGCCGCTCCGGGCCAGCGGGGGCGCAGGTCCGGGCCTGTGCTTGGCCGGCTCTGCTGCCCCTCCTGACCTCCGTCTGCAGGCGGCACCGGGCCTGGGGTGTGGGGAGGGTGTGCGGGGGGAAGGGGTGCTGGGGGCCATGCCTGGGGGTTCAGGGTGAGGGGCTCAGCTCTCAGAGGCAGGGCTGTCCTGACCCAGCCCCGTGACCCTCTCCCAGAGGGGGGTCGGGGGGCAACAGGGAGTTGTGATCTGAGAAGCTTTGGGGGGAAGGGAGGCTGGAGGTTGGGCAGCGCCTGGCATTCCTCCCCACCCCTCTGTGCCCCGTGCCTGACCCCCACCTGCCCTCCGCCGGCAGGTGGCCCAAGTGCGGGGCGCACCCCTCGGCTATGTCCGAACTTACCTTCCCGGAGCCGAGTGGCGTCCGCTGTGGACAGCCGCCTCACCTGGGTGCCGGAAACTAACCCCGTTGGGCACCTGCCCCCGCCACCCCCACCGCCCTGCCCAGCCCCCCGGCCTCTGACCCGGCCTCCGGCCTCGGCTCCCGGGAGGTGGCCACGTGCCCTGTGCGCGCTGGCCAGTCTCCACCTGGCCACCTGGCAGGCCCTCCGCCTCTGGCAGCAGCTGCTCCAACACAACCTGCGCCCCGGGCCCCCCACATCCTTTCCCACCCCCAGAGGCGGCCGCTCGCTGCCGGGGTGAGGGTGCAAGACCCACGGGTGCGGAATGAGAGCCACCACTTACCCTGAGCCGTAGGGGGGCCAGAGGAGCCCCTGGCAGGCTGCAGGAGGAGGGGTGGATGGGGAGGGGCCTGGCCCGGGCCCCGACCTGGTGGAGGGGGGCAGGGAGCTGGCCTGCCCGGACCTGGTGGAGGGGGCAGGGAGCTGGCCCAGGACCCGCCACCGCAAGCGGCCCGGCCCCACCCACCCAGCCCAACTATCGATCCAGCGCAGCAGCCAGAGGCGGACAGAGGTCCCCCAACTCCGGGCCGGCCCCCCTCGCCCGCCAGGGACAGCCTGGGCCCGCCCCTCCACTCTTCAGCGCCCGCCCGCCTGGCGGCTTCCAACTTCCTGAGCAGCCGGAGGGGGAGGCGAGCTGGCCCTCCGGTCCCCTGGCCGGTCCCTCCTCGCCCGCCTCTACCTCCTGCCCCGCCCCGTCCCGGGCCAGTCCCTCCTCGCCCCGCCCCTGCCCCGCCCCCCGCCCTGCCCCGGGCCAGTCTCTCCTCGCCCCGCCCCGCCCCCCTCCTCGCCCGCCTCCACCCCCCTGCCCCGCCCCGCCCCGGGCCAGTCCCTCCGCGCCACGCCCCCAGTTCCGACCCCGCAGCAAGGCCATTCGCTGCCCCACAAGCCCCGCCCCCATCCCGCCCCCTCCTCTCCCGCCTTCCGGCCCGTCACGCCCCTTTACAACCACGCCCCTGTCCCGCCCCCTCAACAAGGCCATTCGCTGCCCCACAAGCCCCGCCCCTATCCCGCCCCCCTCCTGGGAGGCGCCGCCAGACCGCGGGCTGCGGGGGCTGCAGCCCAGAAGGGAGCTCCGAGGGCGGCAGAGCGGACCACGAACCCCGAAACCCCATCGCCACCCCTGGTGATGGCTGGTGGCCTCACTTCCTCGCCGCTAAGACAGGGGTCCCGGGTTGCTGCCTGCGGCGGGCGCGCACCCTGCCTGCCCTTCCCGCCGTGCTGCCAGGGGGGCCAGGCCGGCAGGACACACCCACCCCGACCCCGGCCTCTGCGGCCCGTGGGGAGGTGGCCCAGAGCCCAGAGCCTCAGCACATACACCTGGCTCCCTGCCCTGGCCCACCCACAGGGCCGGCGCTCCCGCCTCAGCGGCAGGGCAGAGTCTGGGTGCCCCCTCTCCCCGCCTGTGCCCCTGAGCTGCTTCCCGCCCTCCGGAGCGCCCACCCCTGGGTGCAGGGGACGGGGGCGCCCCTGGGCCTCTGACTTTCCCGATGCACAGCCTGGCTCCCGGGACAGGCGTGCCTGCCTCCACTCAAATGCTGGGGAACCGGGCCCAGAGAGGGGAGCCAGCTGCCTTGGGCCACACAGCAAAGACTGCAACCCTGCACCTCCTCTGGGCGGGCATGATGTCTGTGTGCAGCTGAGGGAGGTGCCCTGAGACCTAGGACAGAACACCCCCCCCCCCGCCCGTGCGTGTGCAAAGAACCAGGAGAGGTGCTGGTGTGCAATGGTCCCACGGGCCCCACTGGGTTTAGGTGACTGCCAGTGGGCAGCAGAGCGATGCCAGCTGCCGCGGTGAATGCCGCCCAGCACACAACTGGGTTCGTGTTGGCCCCAGGCAGTCCTCCCTCTTGCTGCTCCCTGCCTGCCCTCCACGCTTACTGAGCACCGACTGCATACACAGCTCTGCCTGGAAGCAGGCAGCAGGGGCCGGTCCTGCCTTCGCGGGCTCAGGGGCCATCCAGGAGGAAACCCAGGAGGGCGTCCAGGAGGAGGTGGCCTGGACTCTGGCCTCCCCAAGGGTTGCCACGGTTCTCAGTCCTCGCTCACTCCCTGGCTCTGCCAGCACCAAGCTCCCGAGGGGTGGCTTGGGGTTAGGGATCCGGGGCAGGGAGGACACCAGCCGGCCACTGTGTGTCTGGCCTGGGCAGCCGCCCGAGTCAGGGCCGCCCACTCTCAATGGGCGAAGGACAGGTCAGAGGGCGAGGACAGGTCATGGCCTTATCCTCCCGAGAATGCGGTGCCCGGTACGCGGGCGAGTGACGCCCCGGGCAGGAGCTGGGGCCGCCCGGCGGCCTGTGGCCCTGCACTCAAGCCAAGTGGGCAGCCGGTGCCCCGGACTCTGGACTCCGGACCGGGGACAGCAGCTGGAGTGGCTCCAGTGGTCAGCGGGGCCACCCATCGGGCCCTGCTGGAGTCTGGGGGAGGGGCAGGCCCCTCGGCTCCCCTGGGTGCTGGAGGGCACAGCTCAGGTGGCCAGGCTCCAGTGAGGGGCACCCGGTCAGTGTCCTGGCATGTGGCTGAGCCTCAGTTTCCCCAGTGGGCAGGCTGGGACGAGACCCCTTCAGGGCCACTCAGGGAAGGCGTTGCACGTTCACCTGGGTGCCGTCCGGTCCTTTCAGGGCATCGGGAGGAGCCACATGCAAACCAAGGTCCCGATGCGCCCCTGACCCTCCCCCCGCCTGCGTGGCCGGCCTGGGCTGGCCCCCTGCACAGGCCCCGCCCTCCCTCCGCCCCGCCTGCTGGCCAGGCTCCCCTCCACTGGGCGGCAGTCCAGGGTGGAGCGGGGAGGGACCTGCCTGACTGCACACCTGACAGGAAGTGGCTGTGAGCGGGGCACCTGGCGCACGGGGGGGGGGGGGGGGGGGGGGGGGGGGGGATGGCGGGCAGTGTGCCCAGCGCCGAGTGAGAAATGAGTGCTGCTCATTGTACAGACGGGGAAACTGAGCCAGGACACATTCGAGTGCACAGCCCAGGCGAAACGTGGTCCGGGGGAGTGTCCAGAGCCCTGGGGGGGGGGGGGGGCTGGTTGGCACTGCGGCTCTATTCCCCAGTGTGAGCCTTTAAAACAATGATGGCGCCGAAACCGGTGCGGCTCAGTGGATAGAGCGTCGGCCTTCGGACTGAAAGGTCCCGGGTTCGACTCCAGGCAAGGGCATGTACCTTGGTTGCGGGCACATCCCCAGTGAGGGGTGTGCAGGAGGCAGCTGATGGATGCTTCTCTCTCATCGATGTTTCTAGCTTTCTGTCCTTCTCCCTTCCTCTCTGTAAAAAATCAAAACATATTTTTAAAAATAAATTAAATTTAAAAATGATGACAACGACCCCACGGCCGCACGGAGGAGGCAGGCTGTGTACCACCCGGGATTCGGGGGGGCTCTCTGGAGGCAGGCAGGCACCTCATCCCCCCCGACACCCACATACGGCAGGTGGGACTGGCTCGGGGCTTGGCCCCGGGGCACAGGCATTCCCAGGAACGGGGACACACACGGCAGGTGTGGGCAGCTTCATGGGGGCTCCCACCTCACCCCATGATTTGCCTCGACTGTTCCTTGCGAGTGAAACAAACGTGGAGGTGAAATTGGCCGCTTCCCATGGCTGAGCCCGTGGGGGCCAGACCAGGCCCAGTGCTTCCTGTCACCCAGGGGCTCAGCGTCCAGTTGGGGCACCACTGCTGTCCATGGGGAGACAGAGGGAACTTCGAGGATCTCCTGGCCACAGAGTGCAGATTGGGGGACGGGTCCCCTCTCATTGAGGGTGTCAGAGGAAGTGATGGAGAAGCCGTGGCCAATGGCACCGAACCTATAGACACCTCCTCACCCCAGCTTGGTCAGGGAAACCTCAGGCCCCCCCCCAACACCTCCCCCCCTCCAACACCTCCTGCCCCAGTTCAGTCAGGGAGTCCCCTGGACCCCCCTAGCCCGGTCAGGGAGTCCCCCAAACCCTCATGCTGGCTGTCCCAGCTGTGACCCTTTTAGGAGGGGCCCAGAGATCTCCTATAACACCCCAGACTTCCCCACTTCGCCTATAGAGGGGGGCCACACGCTCAGATGGGCCACAGTCCCCACCTGGCCTCTTTGCCTCTGACCCCTGACCGGGACCCCCAGCCACTGGGGTGGTGGAGGTAGCAGAGACCTCTCTCCAGCTCCGGGGGCAGGAGCACCCCTAGTGAAGCCGGGCAACCAGTGCACAGGTGGGTCTTGCAATGATGGAGGGGGAGGCCGAGCAGTTACAGGGAACACCTCCCCCTGGTGGCCACATGGGAGTACAGCACCTGGAAGAGCTGAATGCAGGCGGCACCCTAGCACCCTGACTACCCGACGTGGGAGGGGATAGGCACTGGGACTGGCAGCGTGGCTCAGCCCGGCTCCCGCACCTCTCCCAGAGGCACCTGCTCTCCCCGCTTGATGCCAAGCGGGTCTTTATTTCCTTCCTCATGTTTTTAATTTGTTGGTTTGGGAGGGGGAGGGGTGGGAGGAGAAACACCCGTTTGTGGTCCCATTGAGCCACCGTCCATTGGGGGGCTCTCCTGTGTGCCCCAACCAGGGATGGGAGCCGGTGCCCAGGCTCCGTCCGGGTGAGGAGGGACGGGGCGGGCTGTGCCGGGGTCCGCTCTGCCCATGGCCTTGGTGCCAGGAGCGCCAGCCGCCACCATGGCCACGGGGGGAGGGAGGGAGGGAGGTGCATGTGGAGAGTCAGACGGGGTGTGGGGGCTCCCGGCCTCCGGCTACTCCTCTGGAGAGACGCCTCCACCTGCTGCCCCCTCTGTCCTGGGCCAGCCCCATCCTCAGGAGAGCACCCCTCTCCTCAGCACAGGGAGCCGCGCTGGGAGGGGTGGGCGCACTCGGGGTGGGCACACGAGGGCAGGGCTGGGGTTCGAGTCCACCCACAGGGAAGACGGGTGCTGTGCCAGCTGGAGGAGGTGCCGGGGGTGGCCCTGGCATCTGCCCGAGGCATGTCCTGACAGTGTCCCGGTGGGACAGACAGACCGGGGAGCCAGGCAGCGGCACACCCCTCCCGCAGGAAAGCCGCTCCCGCAAGAAAGAAGGGGTTTATGCAGAGGAAACCGTGGCCTGAAAGAACCTATTGGCAAATGTACAGCGTGTGTTCCATCTGGGGTTGCCTTCAGCTGCGGGACCCCGACTTCGGACCCACACGCATGGAGCTCCATGTTCACAGGCCCCGGCCTGCAGCCCCTCCAGAGGGCGCCGGTCCCCCCCGTCCCGGGCCCTGCTCCCCGCCTGCCCCGAGCGAGCAGAGCCGAACCAACACCGAGCCCTGTTTCAGAACAAAGAGACAGAACGGCTGCAGGACCCGGGCTGCGTGCGCCCTCCCCGGGGCACCCGCGTCCGACGGCCTCACATAGACACGTCCCGTCTTACAAAACCTCTTCCTTATATTCGGACACACGGAGCTTCGGACGAAATAATCACAGAGTTCTGTTTCCCTCAGAAAGAACAAACAAGAACCTTTCCACAGCAGTAAACAAAGGGGTGGTCCGTCCCCCAGGTCGGTGCAAAGTGCTGGGTGCGCCCCAGTGACGGGATTCCTCCCCCCAACCCTGGCTCACCGCCCGCGGCCTCGACCCTCACCCCCACTGCTCCAGCCCCCGCAGGCTGCCTCCTCTCTCCTCCCTGCTGCTCACCACCTGGGGACACGCCCCCCCCCCCCTCCTCCCCATGCCTCGGGTGCAGCGTGGAGGACGAGGTGCCCCCGGCCCTGCTCCCGGCTCAGCGCTGTGCAGCTGCAAACGGAGGAGGGGCCGTGGCACGGGCTCGAGGGGTGTCGCTAGGGCTCATGCAACATCCAGGCAGAGAAGGGTGCGGCCGAACAGCCAGAGGCCAAGGCCAGGGGAGGCAGGAGGGGCGCCCCAGGCAGAGCCCCCCAGAACCGACTTGGGGGCCGTTCACGAGCTATGGGAGCTCCAGAAGGAGGACCCGCCCGGGGCGAGGGCCCCTCAGGGACCGCCTCGCAGGACACGGGAGACCCAGAGGGCACCCCCTTCTGGACAGGAATGTGAGCAGCAGGGACAGCGAGGGGACCGTGTTCTTCCCGCCCGCAGGGGGTTCCAGTCTCGGGCAGCAGGCAGGACAGACAGCCTCGGGTTCGGGCAAAGACAGTACCATCGACCAGGGGGCGGGGGCGCTCCCTCGCTCCCAGGGCACCTTCCTGAGAGAGGTGCCCGGGGCAGAGGGCACGGGGAGGTCAGGGGCGGCCGGGCCCCTTCAATGCCCTCACCTCCTCGAGTCGCCCCGGGAGCAGCAGGAAGCAGAGGGCCGAGTCCAGGGCTGAGCAATGTGGGGGAGCCCCTCCCCGCCCCCCCAGGCCTCTGAAGCCGCCCGACAGGACGGGCTAGACGAGCTCGGAGTCCGCTGCCGCCGGCGCGGGCCCACCCGGCGGGGCCCCTCCTCGGCGCTCCGGCGGCAGCCACGACGCCTGGTTCCTTATGCACAAGCGCGAACCGGGGCAGCCGCCGAGGAGACGACGGGCACAGTCCCGCCCCGTCCCTGCGCCGATGGAGACGGAGGGTCGGCGGGCATGTCCCCATCCGAGTCCGGACCGGGCACGTGCCCACGACAGTCGAGTCCGCCTGCGGCCTGTCACTGGACGCCTTCCTCTTCCACGTAGGTCGAAGGAAACCAGCCGATCTGAAAAGACACACACGGTCACTGATAGCGCACGTGTGTGCGTGTGCACGAGCATGTGTGCGCATGCATGTGTGCCTGTGTGTGCATGTGTACATGCACACATGCACGTGTGTGCATGCGCCGTGTGTTGCATGCACGTGTGTGTGCAGGTGTGCCCGTGCACGTGTGTGCATGTGCATGTGAACGTGCATGTGCGTGTATGCACGTGTGGTCGTGCATGCATGTGTGGCCGTGCACGTGTGTGCGTTCACGTGTTTGTACACATATGTGTGTGGTGCACGCACATGTGCGTGCACATGTGTATGTGCACATTCATGTGCGCGCATGCACTCGCGTGCTGGAATAGGGAGAGAACAGGCCTGTGGAGGCGGGGACCCTTCAATCGGCGACGCCGGCCCAGAGGAGGCTGAGCGCCGGCGGGGCCCCGGCCCCAGGAGGTGGCCCGAGGGGCTCGGCCCTGAGCAGCGTGCCGAGCGGCTCCCAGGTGGCCGCCGAGAACGAGCCGCTCTGGAGGGAAGGACGTTCTCGGGCCTCCGCCACGGCAGCCTCCTCCGTAAGCATCACTTCACCGGCTCAGAGAGGACGGGGAGGGAGAGAGCCGTCCCCGCGGGGAAACACTGACGGGCGGCCCCGCACGCCCCGCTCGGGGATGGAGCCCGAAACCCGGGCCTGTGCCCGGCCGGGAGCCGGGCCGGACGTCCCGGTTCACAGGTCCATGCTCAGCCCGAGCCGTGCCGGCCGGTGTTAAAAAGGAGGAATGAGGACGAGTCCCCGGCCAGCGAAACCCACGGACCCACCGCCCGGAGCGGGACCAGGAGAAGCACAGCCGGCGCTGGTGGCGGGCGGATGCCGGGGGGCCCGGGAGCCCGGGGGAGGGACTCTCTGTGAGCACTGGCTGCTGAAGCAAGCCGCCCCTCTGGGCTACAACGTGCAGAATGAGATGCGGGCCCGGCCGGGGCTCAGCGGCCGAGCGGTGACCCAGGAACCGGGAGGTCCGGGTTCGATTCCCGGTCGGGGGACGGGCCCGGGTCTCGGGCTCCATCCCCCAGGGGGGGTGTGCAGGAGGCCGCCGGCCCATGATGGTCTCTCACCACTGACTGGTGTTCTGTCTCTCTCCCTCTCCCTTCCCCTCTGAAACCAATAGAAACATATTGTAAAATAAAAAATTTTAATATATTTTATTTATTTTTCACAGAGAGGAAGGGAGAGGGATAGCGAGTTAGAAACATCGATGAGAGAGAAACATCGACCAGCTGCCTCCTGCACGCCTCCCACTGGGGATGTGCCCGCAGCCAAGGCCCATGCCCTTGACCGGAATCGAACCCGGGACCCTTCAGTCCGCAGGCCGACGCTCTATCCACTGAGCCAAACCGGCCAGGGCTAAAAAAATTTTAAAGAAACATGATAACACCTCCCCCAAAGCTCAGGGGGAGTGGTCGTCAGAGACGGGGAGGCCCTCGCAGGCGGGAAGGGGTCCCTCAGCAGTGGGGGGGGGGGGGGGAGCAGCCACTCACCCGGCCGTTGGTCTCGCCCCTCCACCAGCCCTGGTCCCCGCCGATGCGGCTGTAGATCTTCACCACGTCGCCTTCCCGCAGCGAGAGCTCCCGCATGTCCCGGGCCGCGAAGTTGTACCGGGCCACGGCGGTGCCGATGGCGCGGGGCGTGAACACTGTGGGGGCGGGCGGCGTCACCGGGCTGCGGGGCGGGGCCCGGCCCATCCCCAGGGGGCGGCTGGTGGCATCGAGGTTCTGGGGGGACAGCCTGGGCCCCTCATGCCTCTGTGGCCTGAGACGCCCCAGAGGGAACCAGGGCCGGCACCACCCACTCTGGGAGCATCCCAGGCCACAGCCGCGCTCCTGGGGACAAAACAGAGGCTGGGCTCTGACCATCACACGCCTGCGAGCCCCCCACCGTGTGCCCAGCTCCCAGCCCTCCCTCCGAAAGAGCTCCCTGATGGGACCCCAGGGCACGGCTCCCGCCTCTCTCAGGCCCCCCCTCCAGGTCCCCAGACTGGAACCCAGCTGGACCAGCTCCCCGGGACCCAGGAGTGCTGATGGGCGGCTGGCAGTGACCGCGACAGAGAGAAGCAGGTGCAGCGGCCGGGGCTCTGGCTGGGGCAGCGGAGGGAAGGCCGTGTGGTCGGCCAGGGAGACCCCGCCCCCGGCCCCAAGTCCCACCACCCCTCGGACAGCGCTGATGGGGCCGCGGTCTGCTCCCCTCCAAGGGCGGCCGCCCCGCTGTCAGCCGCTGCCAGAGGCACAGCTCTCCGTGAGCGCCGAGGACGAGGCTGAGCAGCTGGGAGGGGCTGTCGGGTCAGGGTTAGGGTCAGGGTCAGGGGTCAGGGATAGGGTTAGGGCTAGTTATAGCTAAGGTCAGGGTCAGGGTCAGGGTTAGGGCTGGGGTTAGGGCTAGGGTCAGGATTAGAATTAGGGATAGGGATAGGGCTAGGGCTAGGGCTAGGGTCTGGGTCAGGGATAGGGCTAGGGTTAGGGATAGGTTCAGGGGTTAGGTTTAGGGTTAGGGGTCAGGGTCAGAGGTTAGGTTTAGGGTTAGGGGTCAGGGTCAGAAGTTAGGTTTAGGGTTAGGGGTCAGGGTCAGAAGTTAGGTTTAGGGTTAGGGGTCAGGGTCAGAAGTTAGGTTTAGGGTTAGGGGTCAGGGTCAGAGGTTAGGTTTAGGGTTAGGGGTCAGGGTCAGAGATTAGGTTTAGGGTTAGGGGTCAGGGGTTAGGGTGGTGAGGTGTGACAGCAGTGAGGCCAGCGCCAAGCCTGACGGGATCTCAGGTGCAGCAGCCCCACCTGCCCCATGCCCCCCCCCCCCAGCTGGGACACCTGCAGGCAGGGTGCCGGCCCCCACTCCCGAGGGCAGCGGTACCTGACCAGAAGGGAGCGGAGGAGCCCTGAGAAGCAAAGCTGAGGCCCTGGGGGCTGAGGAAAGAAAAGCTGTAGGAGGCGCAGGAAGCTGCAAAGAGGTGAGAGAGAGCGTGAAAGGGGGTGTGGCGCCCGCGGGACCCACCGCACACGCCCGCAGGCGGTGGGGACAGGCCCAGGCCGTCCTAGGAGTGGGGGATGGGGGCGGCCTCTAGGCCCCCCTCCTCCCCCCCGGGCACAGCGCAGTGGCCACCTCTGGGTGCCCTCCCTCCAGCTCAGCGCTCTGGCCCTGCCCCCAGAGGACAAATCAGGCCTCTCCCCAGGGCGGCGAGCACGAGACTGCTGTGCCAGGAGCCTGCCCCTCGCCCAGCACACAGCAGGTGCTCACTCAGGCCCGCCATGCCTCTCCTGGCCCGCTCTGCCGGGGAGGGGGGGAGGGACCCACGGCTCTGCAGGTGCTGCAGGCTGGGGGGCGCGGGGGCTCAGGGTGGGTCCTGGGCTGGATGCCGGCCCAGCCTGCCCCCCACTCCATGGCCACCCCCTCAGCCCCAGCCTGGGCCACAGGGTCTGCGCAGAGGTGCTGGCCCGGTCCCCACAGCGGGGCCCCTGGGAGGGGGGCGGGCGCCCTGGGAGGGGGGCGGGCGCCCTGGGAGGGGGGTGGGGCGGGCGCCCTGGGAGGGGGGCGGGTCCCTGCCCTGACCTCTCCCCATGCTGACCTCGGGCAAAGGCACCCGGGCTCAGAGCCACGCTCGGGCCTGGTCAGCGAGGCCCACAGAAAGCCCTCCTGAGGGCCGGCGGGCCTGGGCCGTGGGAACCGGGGCAGGATGGACGCCTCGGGGGACACGGATGTGCCGTGGGGGAGGGGGTGACTACCTGGGGACCGGCTGGAGGTCCTGGAGGCCGCGCGCTCCCGGGACTTGTAGGGGTACTTGAGCGTGGTGTCCAGCTGCTTGAAGCTCTCCTTGAGAGAGTGGCACTGGTAGTACTCCACCAGCTCCTGCAGGACACACACCCACTGACTGCCGCCGCCTCCAGGCAGGCCTCCGGGGCTCACACCCCCACTGATTGCCGCCGCCTCCAGGCAGGCCTCCGGGGTTCACACCCCCACTGACTGCCGCCACCTCCAGGCAGGCCTCCGGGGCTCACACCCCCACTGACTGCTGCCACCTCCAGGCAGGCCTCCCGGGTTCACACCCCCACTGACTGCCGCCGCCTCCAGGCAGGCCTCCGGGGCTCACACCCCCACTGACTGCCGCCACCTCCAGGCAGGCCTCCGGGACTCACACCCCCCCCCTGACTGCCGCCGCCTCCAGGCAGGCCTCCGGGGTTGTCCCGGCCGCCCTAGCCCACCTCCTGGGTTCCCACAGACGACTCCTATCCTGGACCCTCGAGGACCCCCTCCTCTCTTCCCTCCCGGCGCCAGGCCCACGCTGGTGGCCAGCATCCCAAAGAGCTCTGAGCCAGTCATCCCTCTCCCCAACGTTTCTTAAGGAAAATCCTGAGAAACACTGAGGTCAGGGGGCAGGGGTGCTCCCCGCAACTCTTACACGGAGAAAAGCGGGAACCCCCCCGCCCCCCCCACCATGCCCAACACCAGAGACATGTTCCCAGAAATCACGCTTGTCCAGGGGCTGAGGCCATGCGGGCAGCAGCCAGGAAAGGGGGGGTGGGCTGGCCGGCCGTCTTTCACGAGGCCCCGCACAGCCCGGCCAGCGGCTGTTTGAAAACGTGCGTGTGTTGCCGAGACCGGTTTGGCTCAGTGGATAGAGCGTGGGACTGCGGACTGAAGGGTCCCGGGTTCGATTCCGGCAAGGGCATGTACCGTGGCTGCGGGCACATCCCCAGTAGGGGGCGTGCAGGAGGCAGCTGATCGATGTCTCTCTCTCATCGATGTTTCTGACTTTCTATCCCTCTCCCTTCCGCTCTGTGAAAAATCAATGTATTAAAAAAAAAAAAAAAGAAGAAAACGTGTGTGTGAACCGCGGCGAAGCTTCCCGGGAGGGCACGGCGGGGGTTTGGGGGCGCAGTGCGGGCTTTCTGTTTTACGTGGCGCTTCTCTGTGGCCACATGGGCCTAAGAGCTCGGCCTGCGTGTGAGGGGGGAACGAAGGGGTCCCGTCTTAAAGTCGCCTCGAGAAGGACGACTCAGAGCTGCATCGGCCGGAGTGACCGTGCGGGGGGGGGGGGGGGGGGGGCGGGGGCGGCAGGGGAGGGGCGCTGTGGGGAGCAGCCGCGGGCGGGGTTGGCTCACACCAGGCCTCGGGGGGCCGTGGTTTCCGGCTCCGGTCGGAGGATCAGCTGGACCCTCCCTGTCACTGGCCCCCGCGGTCGGCCCACCTGGCCCTTTGGGGGGTTTGGGGGACAGTCCCGACTCAGGGGCCCTAGCTGTCCCCGGGCGCGGGGTGCAGGAGGCCTCTCCTCCATGGAGCGGCGGCCGTGGGGGCCAGGACCCTCCCCGTCCCGGGGCCCGGCTGGCGGGAGCCGCAGAGCCGCCTACCAAGAGGCTCTCGAACTTCTTGGCTTCGGTGATGTGGATCCAGCTGTCCTTCTCCACCACCTTGATGTGCTTCACCTCGTCGTTGAACCTGCCGGGGTCACAGCGGGGTCATGGCGGGGTCATGGCGGCTCTCACCAACGGCCCCCGGCCCCGCCCCTCGGGGAGCCCACTCAGGAGCCAAGACCCACCTGGCCCGGGCTCACCCCTGCTCTCCGGCCCCTGCCTTTCAGTCCTCCCCCCACACCCCACCGGCTCCGGCCTGCCGCCCGCTGCTGTCTCTCTGTCCGACCGACCGTCTGTCCGCCTCTCCGGCCTGAGCCCCAGCTCCCAGCCCAGCCCGCCCGGCCTCCCCCAGCCCCTTCCCGACTCAGGGATCAGCTCACGCTCCCCTCCGCCCTGGGGACCCCACAGCCTCCTGCTTCTCCAGCGCCTGTGAGGCCTTCGCCGCCAGGGCCGAGGGTCAAAGGCCTGTCCTCGGCCCGGAGGGCAGCCTCGCCCCAGCTCTGACACCACCTCCTCACGTCCTCCCACTCCGCCCCCTGCACCCCGGCCGCCCGGCTCCTCCGCACGCCCAGCGCGTGCCCGCCAGGCCCTGGCCCGGGCTGCCCCTGCCGTCCTCTCCCTGCCGAGTCCTCCGGTCTCGGGCCCAAAGGGGCCTATTGGTGAGCCGCGTCCTCCCCCTCCCCCTTCCTCCCTCTCCCCCCAGGTGCCTCTGCACCCCTTCAGCTGACACCACTCAAAAACCCAAAAGGTCACACCAACACCCTTTGCAGGTGCGAACCCTCCAGCAGCGGGTCTCCCCACACAGCCGCCCGCATACGGGACTTCACAGCCGTGGGCGTCCGGGAAGGCCCGGGTGGGGACACGGGACCCCTGCGTGGGGCTCTCAGCCCCGTCCCCCGACAGCAGGCCGCTCATCTCTGGCCTGGAACCTGGCCCAGGACTCCTGCCCCACAGTGACCCATGCCAGCGGTGACCAGCCACCAATCAGATCGTGTCTCTTGGAGAGGTGAGCGCAGACCCGGGAGGCGGGGGAGGGGGGCAGCTCTGGGCAGAAGGGCACCCCGACTGAAGACCACTGGTGGGGGCTGCACGATGGCAGCCGTGTGACCCCCGTGCTCTCCGAGGCCCCCTGTGGGGCTGCTAGGAGCCCTCACCCTCCCAGCACCCTGCCTGCTCCCAGCACCCTGCCTGCTCTGCGGCTGAGCGGGGACCCCCCCCCAGCACCCTGCCTGCTCTGCGGCTGAGCGGGGACCCCCCCCCAGCACCCTGCCTGCTCTGCGGCTGAGCGGGGACCCCCCCCCCCCAGCACCCTGCCTGCTCTGCGGCTGAGCGGGGACCCCCCCCCAGCACCCTGCCTGCTCTGCGGCTGAGCGGGGACCCCCCCCCCCCCCAGCACCCTGCCTGCTCTGCGGCTGAGCGGGGACCACCCCCCCCCAGCACCCTGCCTGCTCTGCGGCTGAGCGGGGACCCCCCCCCCAGCACCCTGCCTGCTCTGCGGCTGAGCGGGGACCCCCCCCCCCAGCACCCTGCCTGCTCTGCGGCTGAGCGGGGACCCCCCCCCCAGCACCCTGCCTGCTCTGCGGCTGAGCGGGGACCCCCCCCCCCAGCACCCTGCCTGCTCTGCGGCTGAGCGGGGACCCCCCCCCAGCACCCAGCCTGCTCTGCGGCTGAGCGGGGACCCCCCCCCCAGCACCCTGCCTGCTCTGCGGCTGAGCGGGGACCCCCCCCCAGCACCCTGCCTGCTCTGCGGCTGAGCGGGGACCCCCCCCCCAGCACCCTGCCTGCTCTGCGGCTGAGCGGGGACCCCCCCCCAGCACCCTGCCTGCTCTGCGGCGAGCTCGTCTGCTCCCCGAGACCGGGAAGCGCCGGCCCAGCCCGCAGGGCGCTGTGGGGCGCCGACAGCCGGCCGCTCACGCAGCCCCGTGGCCGCCCTTCCAGCCCGAACGTGTCCGGTGTGGGCACTGCCCCCGTGGCCGCCCGCCCCGACGCCGCCCGCGGGGACGGGGCCCGGCCCGGCCGGGCGGACGCACTTGATGCTGATGGCGAAGCGCTCGGCCTCGGCCGGCCGCTCCCGGATCAGGTAGGTCCCGCTGGCGTGCGCCTTGAGCAGGTTGTCCGTCTGCTGCCGCTCCATGCTGCCCGCGAACCTGGAGCGGGAGGGAGGGGGTCGCTGGCGGCCGACAGCACCCGCCCGCCGAGACCAAGGCCGGACCGGCCGCCTGCACGGGGCTCCCCCAGACCGCCACCCCCACGCCTGTCTGAACCCCAACACCCACCGTCCCAGCGGGCGGCCCGCGTCCGCTTCCACACACGGAGCGACCCTCACGCAGAGCGTGTGAGAGGGTGTCCCTCCCAGCTGTCCCCCCGGACCGGCTCTGGCAGAGGCGGCCGCTGCCAGGGGTGGGGGAGACCCCGGACCCAGGCGATCAGGGCCCAGGACGGAGCAGGGTGGGCAGCTGGGCTCCGCTGCCTGGAGAACCCAGACCCCACCTGCTCACCGGCTTGTGGGTCCCCCCCAAAGCCCAGATCCCCCCACAGCCCAGAGACCCCCACAGCCCAGATCCCCCCACAGCCCAGAGACCCCAGTCTAGATCCCCCCAAAGCCCAGATCCCCCCACAGCCCAGATCCCCACAGCCCAGACCCCCCCACAGCCCAGATCCCCCCCCAAAGCCCAGACCCCCCCCACAGCCCAGATCCCCCCCCCAAAGCCCAGATCCCCCCACAGTCCAGATCCCCCCACAGCCCAGACCCCCACAGCCCAGATCCCCCCCCAAGCCCAGATCCCCACAGCTCAGATCCCCCCAAAGCCCAGATCCCCCCACAGCCCAGATCCCCCACAGTCCAGATCCCCCCACAGCCCAGATCCCCCCACAGCCCAGATCCCCCCCAAAGCCCAGATCCCCCCACAGCCCAGATCCCCCAAAGCCCAGATCCCCCCACAGCCCAGATCCCCCACAGTCCAGATCCCCCACAGCCCAGATCCCCCCACAGCCCAGATCCCCCACAGTCCAGATCCCCCCACAGTCCAGATCCCCCCACAGCCCAGATCCCCCCCAAAGCCCAGATCCCCCCACAGCCCAGATCCCCCACAGCCCAGATCCCCCACAGTCCAGATCCCCCCACAGTCCAGATCCCCCCACAGCCCAGATCCCCCCCAAAGCCCAGATCCCCCACAGCCCAGATCCCCCACAGTCCAGATCCCCCCACAGCCCAGATCCCCCCACAGCCCAGAGACCCCACAGTCCAGATCCCCCCGCAGTCCAGAGACCCCCCCACAGCCCAGATCCCCCCACAGCCCAGATCCCCCCACAGTCCAGAGACCCCCCCACAGCCCAGAGACCCCCCCACAGCCCAGGGCACGCTGGCCGCTCACCAGGGGTAAGCACTGTAGTCGATCTCTCGGGACGGCAGCCGGCCGATGGGTGGCTGGCAAGAGAACATGGGAGTTAATGCCCCCCAGGGGCCGCCCACACAGGGGGGATTAAGGGGGGTTGTTGGCAGTGACCTGACCCTTGGGGCCCAGAGCCACTGGACTGCGGGGTCCCTGAGGGCACTGACCGGGACTCACCACCTCTGAGAGGCTGGTCACTACGTGTGAAAGGTGAGTGACGATTGGGTAAATGAATGAATGAATGAGTAGCAACCAGCCACGGGCACCTGGCCCCCCTCAGGATGGTGTGACAAAGGCTGCAGGTCGTCTCGGGGGCCACGAGCACCCCCACAGCTCCCAGCGCTCAGCCCGAGGCCTGAGCAGGCCTCTGCGGGCAGCACGGTCTCCAGGCGGCGGCTGCCCGCAGCCGGAGCCCCGACTGCCCTGGCTGGGCCACAGGATGGGCCAAGCCTCAGACCCCCTATCCCCTCCCCACCCCTTCACGGTGCAGAGGGGGAAACTGAGGCCCGGGACGGGGACGAGACCGGCCCAGGCCACAGTGACTTTCCCTCCTCTGCCGCGTGGCCCCCTGGACCTGCCAGCAAAGCCGGTCCCGGACCCAGGTGTCCCCCCGTCCTCCTTCCCCTGGGCAGGGAGGCCACACAGACGCTGCGTGCAGGGCGGGGGCGCCAGGGCCAGGTGGGCGCTGGGGCGGCTCTTGGCGTCGGGCCCATTTCTGCGTCTCTAGCACCCGCGATGGACTGCAGCCCCCACTGGCCGGGTCCTTCAGACAGGGGGGCGCCCTGCCCTGGGCCCCCAGCCTCTTCCCTGGGTGCTGAGCGCTGCGGGGCCAGCTCACGGCCGTCAGCAAGGACCCCCCGACCCCGGGCCCCGAGCTCCTGCCGCGCTCACCCGTCCGTCCACCGGGCACGGCTTCACCGACGCGCTGGGGAACCAGCCGGACTTCCTGGTCTGCACCAGCCGCCCCTGCAGCAGAGGGGGGATCGGTCAGGCGGGGGGCGGGGGGGGCAGAGGGCCTGGGGGGGATGTCAGCGCCCACTGTCTCCTAAGGACAGGGACGGGAAGGGCCATTCCGGAGGCCCCGTGACGGCATTGCCTCCCTGCGGTGACCTCTGCTGACCTCGCAGCCCTCTGGGCAGGAAGCACCCCCCCCTCCCGTCACAGAGAGCTGAGCCCGCAGGAGGGGTCCGCTGGGATGGGGTCTGGCGCCGGCTGCTCCCTCTCACCCACCGCAGCCCGAGGGAGGCCAGGGTGGGCAAATCAGCCTCGCCCTCTGGACCCCCTCCACCCCCCACCCGGCCCCCTGCCCGAGGAGCCCCGGTGCCCGGGCAGCCCCCCGGCCCCCCAACTGTCACCGCAGCGAGGCGTCCCTGTGAGGCCACCGCACTGAGGCCGGCCACACCGGGAGGGGGAGGGATGCAGGGGGCGGGAAGGAGACGGGGCGCCCGTGTGGCCTCCTCTGTGGGGGTGCCGCCCCCTCCCCAGGGAACAGCCACGGCCCCAGGCCCCCCCCCACAGCTCCCCTTCCTGCACCCCTGGTGCCCACCCCCCTCCTCCCGCCCCTCCAGGGGTGCAGGGCCTCCACCTCGCAGCCCAGGACCCACCTCCCACCACTGAGACTCGGGGTCCCCTCGTAGCAGCTCGATCACATCGCCCGTCTGGAAGGTCAGCACCGGCTTCCCGGGGGGCGCAGGGTTGCCGTGGTAATTCTGCACAGCCACCATCTTGGGACCTGGGGGGACATGGTAGGGGGGGCTCGGGGGCTCCATCCTGCCCAGACTCTGCACCTCTACTGTGTGTGTGTGCGTACGAGTGTGTGTGCGCGAGTGTGTGTGCATGCATGTGTGCACGTGTACGAGTGTGCACCCCACAATGGGCAAAGCCTCAGACTACCTCTCCCCTTCCCACCCCTTCACTGTGCAGAGGGGGAAACCGAGGCCCAGAACGAGGACCTGGCCTTAAATGTGCTGCTTTTGTGTGTGTGAGTGCAAACGTGTGCATGCAAGTGTGGGCACGTGCGAGTGGTGTGTGCAATTGTGTGTGTGCGTGCAAGCATGTGCATGCAAGAGTGTGCGCGCAAGTGTGCATGCGTGCATGCAAGTGTGTGCGCACAAGCATGTGCATGCAAGAGTGTGTGCGTGTGTGCGTGTAAGTGCGTGCAAGCATGTGCATGCAAGAGTGTGCACAAGTGTGTGTGTGTGCAAGCATGTGGTGCAAGAGTCTGCGCAAGTGTGTGCGTGTGCAAGTGTGTGTGCGAGCATGTGCATGCAAGAGTGTGTGCACATGCGTGCATGCATGTGTGTGCAAGTGTGTGTAAGTGCGTGCATGCGTGCAAGTGTGCGTGTGCAAGCATGTGCATGCAAGAGTGTGCACAAGAGTGTGCACAAGAGTGCGTGCGTGCAAGTGTGTGCGCAGGTGTGTGTGCGTGCATGCATATGTGTGCAAACGCATGCACACGTGTGTGCGGTAGCAGGTTCAGGAGCCATGTTTGAACGGCGCTTCCCATGTTTCCTTTCGGCGCCTCCCCTCCTGGGCCGACAGCGGCCCCTGCAGGAGGCGCGCTCCTGGGTCAGAGCACGGGGTGGCGGGCCTGGGACACCAAGGTCACCCGCTCTCTGGCCGAGGCGGCTCTGAGGCTGGCGGGGGCGGGGGTGGTACTGGCTGAGCCCCAAACCATGCAGGCTGTGCCCAGCCAGCCCTGCTCTGGCCCGCCACCCCGCGGGGGCCTGTCTGCCAGGTCCGGCCCAGTGGCAGGCGTGTGGCCTCTGGCTTGTTTCGGTGTCTCATGATCAAGCCATGTTCCCGTGATGCAGTGCGGGGTATATGTGTCTGCATGCATGTACAGCATGTGCGTGGCATGTGCACATGGTGGGAGGGGGAGACAGAAGACGGGAAAGCAGCTGTGCTCCCGTCTGCTCCGCGCGGGGCCCAAGCTGAGGGCCAGGGTGACCGCTGACAAGGATGGTAGCCGAGAGGGCCAAGCCCACACTCACCTGGTCCCGCTCCAGGGGCATCCTGTGAGGGCAAGACAGACAGGGCTGAGGGGGCTCCCCAAAGTCCGACACTCCCCCGCCCCCGAGAGAGGAGGGTCAAGGCAGGGAGGGGCGGGACAGGGACCATCCTAGACTCCTGCTCCCCGGTATAACAGCCCCCCACTATTTCCGCTGTGTCTTCCCCCTTTGTGCCCCTCTACAGCCCTGGGACACCCACCCCTTCCCTCGCCCATCCTGCCCACTAACTCCCACCTCCTCCAGGCAGCCTGCCCTGACCACCCCCATAGCCTTCCTGGTCTGAGGCTGGGAAACCCCGCCACACACGCCAAGACGGCTCCCGCCTCCAGGAGGGGGTCTCTGCACCCCAAGCGGGGCCGGCACGCACGCCTCGGCGCTGGTTCACTGGACCGGACCCCACCGCTGGCAGGCCCCGACGTCCACACCCCAGGGACCTTGGGGTCACCCTCAGGCCAGCTGCACGGAGGGCCGAGAGCCAGAGGGCCGGGCGGGCAGACGCCAGGCACCCGGGGCACCAGCCGGCCACCGGGCAGCAGCCACCAGGGGCCTCACGACCTGTGCTCGCCGGCGCGGCCGGGAGGGCCGAGCGCTGGCCCCGGGGCCCGGCGGCCACACAGGGCGGGCGGCGGGCTGCGGGCGGCGGGGACGCGGCGGACTCACCAGGTCGGCGGGCGAACCTGAAAAGGAAGCACCGGGCTCAGGGCGGGCCCCCGGCACGGCTGGCGTCGCCCCAGCGTCCGACCACGGCTTTCCAAAGGCGGGGACCGGCCCGTCTGGTGGGACCCCAACTATAGGCGCGACGGAAACGGGGTGCGCGGGCGTTGGCGGGAGGAGGAGGGTGGTACGGGTTCGCTCCTCTGCTCCTTCCCCCTATCCCCATGTCCCCAGGGGACAGCTCGAAAGACAGGTCCTCCATCGCGCTGGCCTGGGCGGAGTGCCGGAGACGCTTCCGGAACGTTTAGCGCCTCCACGGCAGGGCCGGCAGCCGGGGTCCCGGGGGGACAAGGGCTGAGGCCTCCTTGGGAAGCAGAGCCGAGGGGCAGGGACCTGCGTGGCCAGCCGCTCCCTGTGGCCTGTGGGTGGCCTGGCGACCCCCTCCACCCTGGCACTGATGTCCACCCCGTCCCCCCCCAGGGCGGCTGCGCTGAGAGGTCAGCTCCCCAGGAGACGGAGGCGCCCCGTGCTGTCGCCCTCACCCAGACGCCACGGCCGGGGACAGGGGCTCTGCCCGGTCCCGCTGCTGTGAGGCCGGGCCTGGGGCCTGGACGGGGAGGAGGGCCGGACGGGGCGGCCCGGACCCCAGACCGAACAGCCCCTGGTCATTTCTCCGCCAGTTCATGGGGGAATTCATTTCCGTCTTTATTTCGTTTCTTCTCTCCCTTTTTTTCCCTCCGAGCTTCCGACAAGTACGTTACTTTTAGGGTCAAAAGAACAAAAACGCTTTCCCAAATGCCAGTCACCCAGAGCGAGGGACACGTGGCCACAGAGGGCAGCGCTGGCGGCCAAGCCACGAGGGGCCAGCGGGCGGGGTGGTGTCTTCCTGCCCGGAGGGGCCTGGGGGGCTCAGGGCCCGGACCCTCCTCCCCTCTCGGGCGCTGGGCCAGGCTCAGCAGTAAGTGAGAAACGGACTAAGTCTGCTCTTGGTGAGTGTGCATTTGTGCACATGTGTGTACATGTGTGTGTGTGCATGCGCGCACGTGCATGTGAACTGTGTGCGTGCACGTGCTTGTGCATGCGTGTGCATGTGTGTATGTGTGTGCGCATGTGGACATGAACCACCCACAGGGCAGCGGCAGCCAGAGGGCCAAGCGCTCGGCACAGAAGCAGGCGCAGGGGTTTCTCTGAGACCAGGGCACTGTGTCCATTTGGGGGGACCCCAGAAGCCCCCCGCCGGGATGAGGCGGGGACACGGGAGAGGCAGAGAGAAGCCCTCGGGCGCAGTCGGGAGGGGGGCGTGGGCTGGAGCCGGCCCTGGCCCTTGAGGCTGTGCCCCCAGCAGGTGACCCCCCTCCGAGCCTCGGTTTCCTCAGCTGCCCCGGCGGGCACGGCGGGAAGAGAGCGAGCCCGCTCGGCCAGCGCCAGGAGGGCAGCGAAGGCGGCGGGGCTGGGACCCTCGGCGGCGGTGGTGTGGCCGGCAGGCGGCGGGCGGGCGGCGGCGGTACTCACTGATCTTGCAGGGCGGCGTCACTTCCAGACACTCCTTGTGCGCCCCGACCCCGCACTTGGTGCACAGATAGCCCTGGTAGAAGGTGCCCCTGTGGTGGGGGGCGGAGTGAGGCCCCGCCCGGTCCCCGCACCGGCAGCCGCAGGGAGGGCCTAAGAGCACCATGCCCGCCCCGCTGTCCCCCTGAGTGTCCATCCCTCCAGCCCCGGGCCTCTGAGCCCCCCGCCCTCTGTCCCCCCTGAGCATCCATCCCTCCAGCCCCCGCCCTCTGTCCCCACTGAGCGTCCATCCCTCCAGCCCCGGGCCTCTGAGCCCCCACCCACTGTCTCCCCCCCCCCCCCCGAGCATCCATCCCATCCCTCCAGCCCCGGGCCTCTGAGCCTCCCGCCCTCTGTCCCCCCTGAGCGTCCATCCCTCCAGCCCCGGGCCTCTGAGCTCCCACCCCGCTGTCCCCCCTGAGCGTCCATCCCTCCAGCCCCGGGCCTCTGAGCCTCCCGCCCTCTGTCCCCCCCCCCCCACGAGCGTCCATCCCTCCAGCCCCAGGCCTCTGAGACCCCCCCATCCTCATCCTGCTCTCCCCAAGGACAGCCCACCTTGCTCTGCCCTCCCACACAGCGGCCCCCGCACCCATAGGGACAGTCCTCCCCACTCACCCCTCCCCACTGGACCTGAGCTGGTGGGCCCAGCCCGGGGCGGGGGAGGAGGGGTGGGAGGCGGCGGGTGTGGCCCAATGGGGCAGGCGGGGGGGATGCGGGGGGGGGGCGGGGGGGATGCGGGGGGGCGGGGGGGCGGGGCTCACCGGAGGAACATGCGGCAGGCGGGGGGGGGGGGGGGGGGGCTCACCGGAGGAACATGCGGCAGGCGCGGCAGCTGGTGGTCCTGTCGAATGTGTACATCTGGAAGCTGTGGTGGTTGGCGTTGGCCTTGTCGGGCTTGATGTTGGACCTGGGGCGGGGGGGGACGGTCCCTGAGCCCCGCGCCGGCGGCTGGGCTGGGACGGAGCGGGTCTGCCCGAAAACCCGGGTAGACGGGGTGCTGCGCGAGCAGGAGGCCTGGGTGCAGGTCATGGCTACGCCGACAGGGGTTGGGGGGCAGGCGCGGACACCGGTCCCTTCGGGGCGCCACGGGGACGAGTTGGCGATGAGAAACTCCGAGGGGCAGTGAGCTGGGGCGCACAGCGGGCACCCGAGCATTGGGGGGGCGTGGGCCGCATCTAATTCACCCACAGGCACCCCGTCAGCCGGCACCAGGCCGGGGCCTCAGACAAAGCCAGCAGGTGGGAGCTCATCCACTGGACAGAATCCCCCCGGGGCTCCCGAGCCCCCACATGCCCCGGACTCCCATGGCCACCCCACCTGCTCCATCCCCTGGACAGGGTCCCCCCGCCCCGGGGCTCCCGACCCCCCACGCCGTGGACGCACATGGCCATCTCGAACTGCTCCATCCACTTCCGCTTCGTGTCCTCCGTCTTGCAGAAGAACTGGAAGCCCTGCTTGCCTTGCAGGTGGATCAGGTAGAAGCCATAGGACCACTGCGGGGGGAGGGTACATGTGTGTGCCTGTGCACAGTGCACGCCTATGCATGGCTATGCCTGCGTGTGCACACGTATGTATGTGTGTGCGAGGGTACAGTGCAGTGTGTGTGCCTGCATGTGCACATGTATGTATGAGTGTGCAAGGGCACAGTGCACTCTCGTGCCTGTGAGTGCCTGTGTGTGGGTGTGTACACAGTACACCCGGGCGTGTGCGGGTGTGTACACAGTACACCCGGGCGTGTGCGGGTGTGTACACAGTACACCCGGGCGTGTGTGAGCATACACAGTACACCCGGGCGTGTGCGGGCGTACACAGTACACCCGGGCGTGTGCGGGTGTGTACACAGTACACTCGGGCGTGTGTGAGCATACACAGTACACTCGGGCGTGTGTGGGTGTGTACACAGTACACCCGGGCGTGTGTGAGCATACACAGTACACTCGGGCGTGTGCGGGTGTGTACACAGTACACCCGGGCGTGTGTGAGCATACACAGTACACTCGGGCGTGTGCGGGTGTGTACACAGTACACCCGGGCGTGTGCGGGTGTGTACACAGTACACCCGGGCGTGTGTGAGCATACACAGTACACTCGGGCGTGTGCGGGTGTGTACACAGTACACCCGGGCGTATGTGAGCATACACAGTACACTCGGGCGTGTGCGGGTGTGTACACAGTACACCCGGGCGTATGTGAGCATACACAGTACACTCGGGCGTGTGCGGGTGTGTACACAGTACACCCGGGCGTGTGTGAGCATACACAGTACACTCGGGCGTGTGCGGGTGTGTACACAGTACACCCGGGCGTGTGTGAGCATACACAGTACACTCGGGCGTGTGTGAGCATACACAGTACACTCGGGCGTGTGCGGGTGTGTACACAGTACACCCGGGCGTATGTGAGCATACACAGTACACTCGGGCGTGTGCGAGTGTACACAGTACACCCGGGCGTGTGTGAGCATACACAGTACACTCGGGCGTGTGCGGGTGTACACAGTACACTCGGCGTGTGTGAGCATACACAGTACACTCGGGCATGTGCGGGTGTACACAGTACACTCGGCGTGTGTGAGCATACACAGTACACTCGGGCATGTGCGGGCGTACACAGTACACCCGGGCGTGTGCGGGTGTGTACACAGTACACCCGGGCGTGTGTGAGCATACACAGTACACTCGGGCGTGTGCGGGTGTGTACACAGTACACCCGGGCGTGTGCGGGTGTGTACACAGTACACCCGGGCGTGTGCGGGTGTGTACACAGTACACCCGGGCGTGTGCGGGTGTGTACACAGTACACCCGGGCGTGTGTGAGCATACACAGTACACCCGGGCGTGTGCGGGTGTGTACACAGTACACCCGGGCGTGTGTGAGCATACACAGTACACTCGGGCGTGTGCGGGTGTACACAGTACACCCGGGCGTGTGCGGGTGTACACAGTACACCCGGGCGTGTGTGAGCATACACAGTACACCCGGGCGTGTGTGAGCATACACAGTACACCCGGGCGTGTGTGAGCATACACAGTACACCCGGGCGTGTGTGAGCATACACAGTACACTCGGGCGTGTGTGAGCATACACAGTACACCCGGGCGTGTGCGGGTGTGTACACAGTACACCCGGGCGTATGTGAGCATACACAGTACACTCGGGCGTGTGCGGGTGTGTACACAGTACACTCGGGCGTGTGTGAGCATACACAGTACACTCGGGCGTGTGCGGGTGTGTACACAGTACACCCGGGCGTGTGCGGGCGTACACAGTACACTCGGGCGTGTGCGGGTGTACACAGTACACCCGGGCGTGTGCGGGTGTGTACACAGTACACCCGGGCGTGTGCGGGCGTACACAGTACACTCGGGCGTGTGCGGGTGTGTACACAGTACACCCGGGCGTGTGCGGGCGTACACAGTACACTCGGGCGTGTGTGAGCATACACAGTACACTCGGGCGTGTGCGGGTGTACACAGTACACCCGGGCGTGTGCGGGCGTACACAGTACACTCGGGCGTGTGTGAGCATACACAGTACACTCGGGCGTGTGTGAGCATACACAGTACACTCGGGCGTGTGTGAGCGTACACAGTACACTCGGGCGTGTGTGAGCATACACAGTACACTCGGGCGTGTGTGGGCGTACACAGTACACCCGGGCGTGTGCGGGTGCGCGGATGTGTGTATACAGTGTACTCCTACATGGTGCACCCTCCGCGGGGCTCCACTGGGGCATCCGGGTCCCTGAAGACTGAGGGGGGTCCCCGGGAAGCCGTGTTCAGGCACCAGCCCCCACTCTCACTTCCTGAATGCGACAATAGAGGCAGCCTGCTCTGCGGCAAATCACCGGAGGGGAGCAGGGAGGGAGAGGCCATGGGGCTGGGGCCCACGACCCAGCCCACACCGTGCCACCCCCGCGCCCCAGGCCTGGCTCTCAGCGGCTGCCAAACCCCAGGACGGAGTTTGGAACCCCCCAGCCCATGTGTTAGAGTGACGGAAGGAAGGGGGTGGGGGACACAGAGGGGAAAAGGAGGGGGGAGGGAGGGGAGAAAAGACAGAGGGTGACAGAGGGACACTGGACACCCCCCTGACCAGCCATGCCCTTAACCTCCGGGGACCAGAGCAGGCGGGGGCCCGGGCAGGGCGGGGACCTTGCTGGAACCCGCTGCAAGAGGCAAACCCCTCCTCCCGCGCGTCACTCCGTCCAAGTGCGAAACCAGACGAGGAGGGAGAGCCACGAGCCCACCCTCCACGCCCCGGTGCCCAGGCCCACGCCCGCTCAGGCAGGAGGGCCGAGCGGCCGAGGTGAGCAAGGCCTGGGGGCGCCAGGTGCTTACCGTTTTCCCATGAGACTAGGCAGCATGAGGAGGGAGGAAAAGGGGCGAGGTCACGACCGGACTCACAGCCCAGGTCACTGACCACTGCCGAGAGCCGGCGGGGTGGGGGCAGCCAGGTCTTCTCCACGGGGGAGGGTCAGGGGCTGGGGAGGGGCTGGGCCTGGGGGAGGGTCAGGGGCCTGGAAGAGGGGGAGGGGGAGGGTCAGGGGCCTGGGGGAGGGACAGGGGCCTGGGGCCTGGGGGAGTGACCTCAGCTCACCACCAGTAGCTGGCTTTGGACCTCAGGGTGAGGTGGGCTCCCCCCAAGCTCTTTGGGGCGGCACCCTCCCTCTACATGGTAAACTGAGGTCCAGGGCCTGGGTCTTTAGCCCACTGGCTCCTGGCCCCTCGCCCAGCTCAGGGCTGCACGTGAGGGCCCAGCTCTGGGCGCAGAGGCCACTGCAGGAGCAGGACTGGACGGAGAGAGAGGGCGGCCCCATCCAGCAGCCAGGCCCACCCCACAGCCATAGCCCCACCCCCAATAACCATGACCTCCCAATAACCATGGCCCCCCAATAACCATGCCCCCCCAATAGCCATGCCCCCCCACAGCCATAGCCCCACCCCCAATAACCATGGCCCCCCAATAACCATGGTCCCCCCCAATAGCCATGGCCCCACCCCCACAGCCATAGCCCCACCCCCAATAACCATGGCCCCCCAATAACCATGCCCCCCAATAGCCATGCCCCCCACAGCCATAGCCCCACCCCCAATAACCATGGCCCCCCAATAACCATGGCCCCCCAATAGCCATGGCCCCCCCAATAGCCATGGCCCCACCTCCAATAGCCATAGCCCCCCCCCCAATAACCATGGCCCCCCAATAACCATGGTCCCCCCCCAATGGCCATGGCCCCACCCCCACAGCCATGGCCCCACCCCCAATAACCATGGCCCCCCAATAGCCATGGCCCACCCCAATAGCCATGGCCCCACCCCCAATAACCATGGCCCCCCAATAGCCATGGCCCACCCCAATAGCCATGGCCCCTGACGGACAGCAGACTGACAGCTGACGCCGCCCGCCCAGGCCCTCCGGCAGGGTGGGCAGGGGCAGGGGCAGGGGCAGGGGCAGGGGCAGGAGGACGGCTTCTGCAGGCCACTGTGGACCGGAGCCGGGCCAGGGCTCAGGCCGACTCCCACCGAGCACTGGTCCCTCCCCCCCCCCCCGTGGGCACCGAGGTCCTGCCGCTCCCCTCTCCCATCCCGGGACGAGTCAGACGAAGCCAGGGCTGGGGTCACCGGAGTCTCCGTGGCAGCGGATGATGGGCAGGAAGCCCTGCCCCCCCGAGCCCACCTTTCCCGAGGCCACTCCGCGACACGCTCGTGGGGCACCGCCGGCTCCCTGCCTGTGTGCCCGCGCCCCCTGCCCCGCCCCCAGGCCGGGCCCCACCTTCTTGACGTCCTTGTTGTTCATGGGGTCGTCGGTCACCTTGTGGAACAGCAGCTCGATGACCTCCTTCAGCTCGTAGCTGTAGCCGCGCCGCTTGCAGACCACGACCACCTTGTCGAACAGGAACAGGTACCTGGCCGGGCGGGGGCGTCAGCGGGCCAAGGTGCTCCCCGCGGGCCGGAGCCCCAGCTGCCCGCGCCCGGCTCAGCCCTAACGCCAACCCTCGGCCGGCTCTCCCCAGCTCAGGTCCGACTCCCCCAGAGAGCACTCGGTGACCTCACCCGGGGCCCATAGAGCTTAAGGACTCCTCCCTCCCCACTAACTAGAGCGGGAGCCCCGAGGGAGCCGAGCCTGTGTGCGCTGCGACCCCAGGCCTCGCACACAGTAGGGGCGGGCCTTGCACACAGTAGGAGACAGTAGGGGCGGGCCTCGCACACAGTAAGGGCGGGCCTTGCACACAGTAGGAGACAGTAGGGGCAGGCCTCGCACACAGTAGGGGCGGGCCTTGCACATAGTAGGAGACAGTAGGGGCGGGCCTCGCACACAGTAGGGGCGGGCCTGGCACACAGTAGGACTGGACCTCGCACACAGTAGGGGCAGGCCTCGCACACAGTAGGACTGGGCCTCGCACACAGTAGGACTGGGCCTCGCACACAGTAGGGGCGGGCCTGGCACACAGTAGGACTGGACCTGGCACACAGTAGGGGCACATGCAGGACGAACAGCTGCCCGGCCAGCTCAGCCACCAGAGCCGTCCCTGTGGCTGGCCCGGGCCCTCCCTCAGTCACCGGCAAAGGGCTCATGTGGCCACTCCGGCCGGCTGGCCGCTAGGAGCCTGGGAGCTCGCCGGCCGCGGCCTCCGGCTGCCCCAGCGCCGGCAGGGAGGGGGGCGGCAGCCACGGGCGTGGGGCCGGCTGACGTGGCTCACGGCGCTCTCGCCAGGAAGGCAGGAAGCAATTAAAACGGAGCGACACAAAGCCGGGGGCAGGCAGCCCTCGCCGGCAGGAAAGCCGTTTCCCCCACGAGGGTGGGGCTGGCTGGGCGGGTGCCACGGCCGGTGCCCGCCGCCCGCTCCCCCGCCGCCCACGCGCCCAACGCCCACACGCCCAACGCCGCGCACCCAACGCCGCGCACCTGTCCTGCTTGGTGTGGTTGACGATGGACCGCACCTTCAGCTCGCCGTCGATCTTCGGCCGCCCGAATTCCTCCAGCTTCACTTGCTAGAAAGACGGGCGGGCTGTTAGCCGTCAGCGAGCCAGGCAGGCCCCGGCCCCTCCCCGGCCCCCGGCCCCCTGCCCGGAGGGAGGGCTGTGGGCACCAGCCCCAGAGTCCGACCCCCAGTGGGTCCCGGCTGGTGCTCAGAACAGGGGGCGGCGGGCGGAGGAGAAACAGGCCTGCAGGCTCCTGCGCCCCCCGGCTCCCGCGCCCCCCAGCTCCCGCCCCCCGCCGGGTCTGCCGGCACCTCCAGCGGCAGAGCCGTTCAGGCGGGCGACCTCCCCAGCCGCGTGGCGGTGCCCAGCACAGGGACCCGGGAAGGAAGGCCGGACGCCCGGCCCGAAAACCAAGTTCAAGGGAACAAAGAGCGTTTGACAGACGGGGGGCGGGCAGGCGGTCTGACAGACGGGGCGCGGGCGGGCGGGCGGGCGCTGGTCCCGTCCAGGAGTGCAGAGTGCGGGCCGTGCGGACGCCCCAGCCACGCCCGGGGCCACGGGACAGGCCTTCCGTCAGACCCTCTGCTCTGCGGGGGGCCCGCTCCGTTTTCCGTGAGGCTTGTATCTCGGCCCCTCGGCCCCGGACACGGTCCTGCGAGAGCCACGCAGACGGGAAGGCCTGGCTCCGGCACTCACGCCGACCGCAGTCACGCCTCCTCCAGGAAGCCCTCCAGGGCCTCCTCAACCTCGAGGAGGCGTGTCTGCGGGCAGGCAGTGGGCAATGTGAAGGCACAGGACAGACCCCCCAACAAAGGACGCGCCCCATGGTCGACAGAGCGGAAGTGGGGGAGTTCTGGGGGACGCACTGACAGGTCGGCGAGATGTCAGCTGGGACTGCCTGCTTCCGCCGGCCCGGCTCCTCTCCCGCAGGGCACGAAGGCCACCCAGCACCCGAGGGTGACGCCGAGAGGGTCCCGTGAGGTGCCTGCCTGACGCCCGGGGGAGGGGAGAACCGAGGGCAGCTCCCGGCAGCGAGGACGCAGTCCGTTGTCCCCCAGAGGCCAGTGGGGGGGGGGCAGGAAACAGGAGCCACAGGCCTCGTGGGAACCACCACCTCTAGATCGAGAGAGTCCTCGGGCCAGGCCAGAGGGAGCGGGGGGTGCCGTCCACGCGGGCTTGCCCGGGGCAGCAGGCCACCGTGAGCCCGGGTGCGGGGCGGCCGGCCAGCAGGAAGTCAGGGCTGCGGCAGCCCCCCGGGCCCAGCCCAACCAGCGTTCTACTTCGCTCGTTCGGCACGGAGCTCGGGAAAGGTGTTTGGAAAACACACGCAGGACACGGACACGAGTAACCTTCGCCCCCTGGCCTGGCCCGGGTGGCTCCGTGGGCTGAGCGTTGTCCCATGCACCAAAAGGTCACGGGTTCGATTCCCGTCAGGGCACAGGCCCGACTGTGGGCGTGCAGGAGGCAGCCGATCCATGGTTCTCTCTCACATCTGTTTCTCACTCCCTCCCTCTCTCTCTCTCTTCCCCTTCCTCTCTGAAATCAATAAAAATACACTGAGTGGCCAGGTTATTATGATCTCTGAACGCATGATAATCGGGCCACTCAGTGTCTATCCTCCTATATAATAAAAGGCTAATATGCAAATTGTCCCCTCGACCAGCAGGCAGGCTGGCCAACTGCCCATGTCCCCTCCCCCTGGCCAGGCTGGCCAGACCCCACCCATGCGCGAATTCATGCACTGGGCCTCTAACATATATATATATGTGCGTGTGTATGTGTATACACACACACATACATATATATATATATATATATATATATATATATACACACACACACACACACACACAAATACACTCAGACTGAGTGGCCAGATTATTACGTGTTCAGAAATCACAATAATCTGGCCGCTCAGTGTACATTTTTTAAAAAATATATTTTACTGATTTTTCAGAGAGGACGGGAGAGGGATAGAAAGTCAGAAACATCGGCCAGCTGCCTCCCGCACATCCTGTACCAGCGACGTGCCCGCAGCCAAGGCACCTGCCCTTGACCGGAATCGAACCTGGGACCTTCCAGTCCGCGCGGGCCGACGCTCTATCCCACCGAGCCACGCCGGGTTCGGCGCTCCCTCAGCGTACATCTGAAAAGGAAGTCTCCCTTCTTCGGAGAGCCGGCCACACTCACCAGGTTTTCGATGGAGCTCTGGAACTCGCTGATTTTCTTCAGCGTCTCTTTGTCCCGTTTCACTTCGTTTATGTACATGGCCAGGTCCTGGAAGAGCGCAGGCGGGCGGGGTTGGCAGGCCACGCCGGGCAGGGCGAGGCGCTCAGCCCCCGGCCCCCATCTGCCCAGAGCTGGGCACTGTCAGAGCCCCTCCACCAGCGAGGCCCAGGGGCTGAGCGCTGACCCGTGGGGCCAGGAGGTCAGGGTTCGATTCCCGGTCAGAGCACAGACGCCGGTTGTGGGCTCCATCCCCAGTGGGGGGCGTGCAGGAGGCAGCCGGTCCGTGATTCTCTCTCATCGTGGATGTTTCCGTCTCCCTCCCTCTCCTTTCCTCTCTCTGAGATCAACAGAAACATATGTTTTTATTTTTATTTTTTTAAATATATTTTATTGATTTTTTACAGAGCAGAAGGGAGAGGGATAGAGAAAGTCAGAAACATCGATGAGAGAGAGACATCGATCAGCTGCCTCTTGCACGCCCCCTACTGGGGATGTGCCCGCAGCCAAGGTACATGCCCTTGACCGGAATCGAACCCGGGACCTTTCAGTCCGCAGTCCGACGCTCTATCCACTGAGCCAAACCGGTTTCGGCGAAATATATATGTTTTTAAAAAACACCTTCCACCCTCTGCCAGAGTGGCTGGCTCTGAGGCAGCATGGCATGAGAAGGGCCAGCCCCACGTGACAAAGAAGAAACTCGGGAAGAAAAGGGAACACCAACCCCGATCCACATCCAATCGGTGGGCCCAGAACCCCAAACTCCTGCCTCCTGGCCCCCGAGGTCAGTGCTCGGCAAACTCCTCCGTCCACAGAGCCAAATAGCAACAGGACCACGACTGAACTGTCTTTGGAGAGCCACACTTTTTTAAACGTAAACTTCTCCTAACGCCGCTTCTTCCACACAGACCCGCCCGGGCCGTGGTGTTTTGTGGAAGAGCCACACTCGACGGGCCATGGAGCCGCATGTGGCTCCTGAGCCGCGGTTTGCTGACCACGGCCCTAGGTGCGAGTAGATAAGCAACAGCCAATGAGACTCGGAGCGGCCGTGTCTCAGCTTTGGGGAGCGGACACCCCCAAGGCCACCGCCTCCGGGAGCCCTGGCTGCACGCGGGAGAACCCCACTGGGTTGGCAGGCTGGCCGTGCCATGCAGCTTCCTGCTGGCCACCAGGGGGCGGTGCCCACTGCAATTCAGAGGACAGAGCGACTGGGCAGAGCGACTGCGGAGAGAGGCAGAAACGCTGCCAGAGGGCTGGCCGGCTGTGTGCCCACTGCAGCCCCGGGCGCAGGCCACGGCCCGCCCCACACGGACCACGTGACGCCCCCCCCCCACGAGCACGGGCTGTCAGAGGCGCGCTCAGCGTGGAGCATGTGTGATGGGGGAACGGAACCCGGGGGCCACCCTCCTGGGAATCGTCTCCCTGCACAGACTGGGGCGCAGCTGGGAGCGGGGCGGGGGGGGGGGGGGGGAGGGGGGGGGGCGGCCTGCCAACACTCAGCCGCCAAAGGCTGCAGGGTGCCCAGGGCCTGGCATGGCCAAGCATGCCTGGGACGTGGGCACGTGGCGAGCACACCGCAGAGCCACACAGGCACGCTGGGAAGCCGTGCCTGACGGGCAGTGGGAGCCACAGGTCTCGGGGCGGCGGGGACGCCAGCTGAGCTCCCCTTTCTCGAGGTGTAGCTGCCGGCTGGCACGGGCCTGGGAGACGAGGGAGGTGGTGCGGCTTGGGGGGCAGAAGGGACAGAGCGGGCATGTCAGCAGCAGAAGTCCAGGGCTGGGCAGGCAGGCAGCACAGGGCAGATGCCCAGAACTGAGTCCAGGGCCTGGGGATCTGGCGGCCCCAGTGGATGGCGGGAAAGCCTGCAGCGCCCCCGGCCCCAACTCTCTGCCCACGGTGGGTCTCCCCACCACCCTGTGCCCTGCTCTGTTCTGAGCCCCCCGGAAACCCTACATCTAGGGTCACAGGCTTGTTCGTGAGCCCCAGGCCAGCCCGGTGGGCTAAGCCCCACCCAGCCTGGCCACGCCCTGCCTCGGTTTACCCACCCACCTGCATGGCTTCCAGTGCTTCCTTCAGCTGCTGCCTCTCGGGCCGGTCCGTGGAATGGCTCAGAAGTTCCTGAGGGGGTGAGAGGGGAGCCATGGGTCACCCCTCAGGGGGTCCTGGCCTCTGCCCTCGCCCCCACCGGGCACAGGGTGCGAGTGCAAAGCGAGGCCTCCTGAGACAGCCGGGCTCGGCTGCCGCCTCCAGCAGACAGAGCGCCCCCACCCGGTCCACACGCTGCTTCCAGGGAGGGGCGTCCCCAAGTCCGTGGGGAACAGGAGGGGCACTCGCAGCACAAAGCTGGGTGCTGAGCCCACGGGGACCCGGCTGGCTCACAGGGGAGCAAGCCCTTGGCACCTCCCAGAACAGCGTCGCCCCAGGTCCGTCTGCCCGGGGGGACACCCCATTCCCCTTTCTCCGTGGCCACCGGGACGCTCACTCCTGGCCGGGCGCTTCCTGTCCCTCCTGCTCTCTCTGCTCGCCGCCCCCCCCTCCCCATGAGCCCCAGCCCTCCTTCGTCCGCTCCCCGAGGTGCCAGCACAGAGCAGCTCCCAGCACCAAGCACGGCATCCGCCTGCGGCTGCTGGTTCTAGGCTCCCTGGGGCCCCGGAGAGGCCGTGGGCTGTGGAGGGCCCCCAGGGAAGGCACCTGAGCATTCTCTAAATCAGTGTCAGCTGAAACTGAGGCGCCAGGCAGAGCCGCGTCTTGGAAACACATCCACCAAGGAGGCTGGATGAGTTATCAGTGCTGACTCTTAACCTGCTCCAGGTGTCGGGGGGAGGGCCTTGAGATGTAGATTCAGCCAAGCCCCGGAATGAGGGAATGAGCGGGGCCTGGGCCCACTTAAGCTCCTTTGATCCTGGGTTTTTTCCGGTGAAACCCTTTGTATTTTGGTATAAACAAACACGCTGTGTTGGGTTTGGATTCCTGTCTCTCCACCAGAGAGAACGGAGACTCCACCCGGCCCCAGCTTTTTATCTCTATTTCTGTGTCCTCTCTTCTTTCTTTCATTTCTCAGTCCCCGGCTCCTCTACTCGGAAACTGGACCCGGTCTCTGTCCACGCCGGACGTGGAGGCGAGAGAACCCCGCAGCGGGCTCACCTTGAGGAGCAGGTGGTACTTGAGCACCCGCTGCATGGGCACCACCAGCAGGTCCTGCAGCTTGAACTTCCCGTCCTGGACCTTCAGCGTGCATTCCTGGCGTCGGGCGGCAAGGCGATGAGGGGCGTCCTGGCACGGGACGCTGGGCCCCGCCGCTCCCACACCCCGGCCGGGCAGACCTGAGGCCGGAACTGGGGCCCGGTGTCCCGTCCTTGTCTGGCCCGGCTCCCAGAACCCCCGCCCCCCCAAAAAAAAACCAGGGGTGGGGCTGCCGCCGTCACAGCCTCGGGCCCGCAGTGGCTCCAAGAGGGCTGCGATTCTGGGGTGGCGCCCACCGGGCTGCCTCAACACCCTCGGGGAGCCGGCTCACATCAGGGGCACCTCCTGCCTGCACCCTGGGCACTCGGGCGCCGCTGAGCAAAGGGACCCAGCACCGGGACCCACTCCGGAAGCAGGGTCTGACGGGAACCCAGCCGGGGAGCAGCCGGGCCCACCCCAAGGAGGGGAGTGAGGACAAGGTCCTGAGCGGGGCTCACACGGAAACCCCACAGGAGCCCGGCCCTGAGCCAGGCGAGGATGGGGGTGGGGGGAGACACTCCACAGCTCCCAGCAAACACCCATCACCTGGGGACCCCTGGGGGTCCACAGAGGCCAGGTCAGGGGTCAGTCACAGCCCCTCCCTCAGCTAGACCCGGTCCTGGGGGCCTACCTCACCTGCACCCACGGGGCTCAGGCTGGATTCTGGCCTGAGACAGTGACCTCTGCCTGCTCACCGCCCGCCCACAAAGGAGGGGAAATCACCCACTAAGACCACCTACAAAAACGTCCCATCAGACCGGCCGGCGGGGCTCAGCATCGACCTGGGAACCGGAGACCCCGGTTCGATTTCCGGTCGGGGCACAGGCCCAGGCTGTGGGCTCCGTCGCCAGTGGGGGGCGTGCAGGAGGCAGCTGGTCCATGATTCTCCTTCCTCATCGATGTTTCCCTCTCCCTCTCCCTTCCTCTCTGACATCAACCAAAATTTTAAAATTTTAAAAAGGAAAAGGCCTATTGCTACCCCGTCCCCACCTTCCCACAATGTGGGGGAGCGGGAGGCCATGGAGCTGCAGCCTCGGGGGCCGAGTGGGGACAGGGGAGGCCGGGGGCCGGGCGGGGAGTCACTGTCACCTCCACTTTCAGCCTGAAGTCCTCCCGGCTGGCGAGGAGCTGGTTCAGCGTGTTCTGCGCGTGCTCCATGTGGCTGCAGTACTCCCCGTAGATCAGGAGCCTGGGCACGGACATACGGACACGCAGAGTCACGTGTGCACCCACGTGCCCCACACGCGCACACGCCACCTGCCGCGGGCAGCACAGAGCCAGGGGACCCCGCCCGGTGAGGCCGCCGTCAGCTCTGCGCTGTCCCGCCCGGACCCCAAACCCCGCAGCCGGGAGGCCCGCACCCACCTCTCCTTGAACTCCAGGAAGACCTTGGCCAGCGTGCCCCCGCCCGCCATCATGGCCACGTCGATGGCCCTCAGGAAGCTGTGGTGCACCCTCATCAGCTCCTGGGGGGAGGCCGTCGGCACGTGAGCAGGCGCCAGCCGGGGGGCCCGGGTCCCTGCTCGCTCTCGGATGGGGAGGCCCGGGCCGGGGGGGGGGGGGGGGGGTGCCCCACATAAGGTGGGTGTAACCCAGCCAGGAGGGCTCCCAGCTGGCCCCCAGGGAGGTTGTCTGAGCACAACCAAGTCCCTGGAACCAAGTCCCTGCTCCACCTGCCATCCACAAAACACCCTCAGCCAGCACCCACCGGGCCCCAGGCAGAGGCAGAGCAGCGGGGACCTGGGTACAGGCGCAGCCCCCCGGGACCAGGACACAGCCTGCAGGTGGTGCAGCCCACACCCCGACAGAGCCTGCAGGTGGGTGTAACGGGGACCCGGGGACACAGCCTGCAGGTGGTGCAGCCCACACCCCGACAGAGCCTGCAGGTGGGTGTAACGGGGACCCGGGGACACAGCCTGCAGGTGGTGCAGCCCACACCCCGACAGAGCCTGCAGGTGGGTGTAACCGGGACCCGGGAAAGATGCAGGTGAGTGCAGCCCCCAGGACAGAGTCTGCAGGTGGGTGTAACCGGGACCCGGGACACAACTGGGAGGTGGTACAGCCCACACCCCGACAGAGCCCGCCTCACCTCCAGGTTGATGAAGACGGCCGCCATGTCCGCCGGGCTGAGCACCAGCCTCAGGGGGCCCATGTAGTTCTGGAGGAAGAGCCGACACTGCCTCAGCCGGGGCAGCCGCCGCCCAGACCACCCCGGCCCAGGGGCCCCGACAGCCGACGAGGCAGGGCTCCTGCAGGGGCTCCCGGAGCGGCTGGAGAGCGCCCGGAGGCCGGCTCCGCGTGGGGCGGGCGGGAGGGCCGAGCACCCACCGAGGCCGCACCTGCTCCCGGGGGCTCGCACGCGGCGCCGGGCGCAAGCCCACTGCCACAGCGGAGCACACTGGCGTCTGAGGCGTGAGGACGCTGAGGCCGGGGGGCATCACCCTCATGCACCGCTGACGGTGACCGGGCCCCGGCCCCCCGCCTGCGCCCCGAACCTGCCAGGGGCAGCTCTCCACGCCCAGGAGCTCCAGGAGGCCCGAGCCACCTGGGTTCTCACGGTGCAAACGTCTCTCCCATCGGGGGAGGACTTGCCTCGCCTCTCCTCTCCGGCCCCTCCCTCCTGCCTGCCTCTCCCGGCCTCTCCCCTCCCCCCCCCAACCCCTTCCCCAGAGCCCTGTCCGGCCTCTCCCCTCCAGTCCCTCCCCCCGGGGCCCTGCCCGGCCTCTCCTGGCCCCTGGACGGTGTGGGAGAACCTGCCCCTGTGGACAGCTGCCCGGGCTGTGTGACTCGAGGACAGACCACCTGCCTTGAATGAGGACGGGGGGGCTATAAACATGGTCACCCCCAAGCACACGGCACCACGCCGCCCGGCCACGCCTGGCGGGAGAGGCCTCTGCCTTGCAAGGCCGAGCGGGGAGGGGGGGGGCCGGAGCGGCGCCCACCTTCTCGATGTCCTCCAGCGTGCGGTAGTACTTGGCCTCGGTCTCCTGGATCTCCAGCAGGCAGCACGTGCGCTTGTCGTCCTCCGTCATGCCCATCTTCTGCGGGGGCGGGACGGGCATGGGGGGTGAGGGGGTGAGGGGGACGGGCACGGGGGTGAGGGGGACGGACACGGGTGGGAGCAGGACGGACACAGGGGGTGAGGGGGACAGACACGGGGACGCCCGCCGGGCCCGGCCCCCGCTGCCCGCCGGCTTGGCCAACGGGGGGCCGGATGGGAGACAGAAGGGGCCCGGGCCTCTCGCAGATGGGGAAACTGAGGCACGCGGAGGGGCTGTGGCAGGAACCCGAGAACCGGTGGCAGCGCCAACCTCCGGCACAGACAGCAGGTGTGAGGTGCCTAAAGCACCTACTGTGTGCACAGCAGAGGCTCTGGCCCTGAGGACTCGTGTCCGCCGACCAAGCGGCCGGCCGGCTGGCGGCTCAGGGAACGACACCGACTCCTCACAGGCCGCCCCCCCCCCCCGCCCACAGGCCCCCCACAACCTGTGTGGCAGCCACTGGCAGGACCCTGGGGACTCCCCACCGTGGCAGGGCCGGCGCCCCTCTGGGGGAGCGGGGCGGAGGGGCGGGCTGACCAACAGACTGTGGTCACAGGGCCGGGAGGGGTGATGGGACTGCAGAGGCGGCCGAGCTCTCGGGCCCCCCAGGCGGAGCTGGGACCCGTGTGTCGCGTTTGGACCCCGTGTGCCCCCGCCACCCTCCCCCTCCAGGAAGCCAGGCCCCGCTGGGCTCCGCCCGGGCCGAGCTCCGAGAGCCGCGCGGGGCACACACTCCAGGGCCGGTGACGGCCCTGCTCAGCCAGGGGCCCCACGGGGCGCTGAGGGACCCCTAAAACGGCACAGAGACAGCCGACAGTGTCTCGGGGACAGGGCCGAGATGGGGCCGCGCGCACGCTTACCTGCATGTACCTAATCTGCGAGCGTGCAAAGAGGAGAGAGCCGGTTAGCACCAGCGGGCGTGGGGGCAGGGAGGCCGCACTGAGCCCCCGGCCTCGGAGTGCCCGCAGCCGGGCTGCGGGGAGGGATGCCCAGGCCCGAGCACGAGGCTGGTCTTCCCGCACCTGGGCAAGAGCCACACCTGCCAACCTCTGGCTTTATCTTCCTCCACCGGGACTGCGGGGGGAGCCCCAGCCGTGGCAGGGGGTGGCGAGGTGGCAGAAGATGGCAGGGGGTGGCAAAGGGTGACGGGGTGGGAGACGGTGACAGGGAGTGGCAGGGGGTGGGAGGGGGTGACAAGGTGGCAGGGGGTGGGATGGGGTGGGAGAGGGTGACGGAGTGGGAGGGGTGGCACATGGTGGGGGGGAGGGCGGGGGTGGTAGGGGGAGGCAGGGGATAGCAGGGGGTGGCAGGGGTGATGGGATGGCAGGGGTGGCAGGGCAGGGGGTGGCAGAGAATGGCGGGAGACGAGACAAACTGGCAGTGGGTGTGGCATTCCCCATTTCTTGTGTGACAGCAAATGGCCTCAAAGCCTCCCACGCTGGCCGGCGGCCCCTCCCTGACCCTGGGGGGCCTGAAGGCTGTGGCCGGTCCCCATCTCCCTGGCCGGCCGGCCAGCAGGACCCGCCTTCCCCACAGCAGCCGCGGCACTAACCCCGCACAGCAGCCGACGGGCGTCCTAGGCTGTCAGCCGCCGGCCGGGCAAACAGACACCCTCGCACACAAAGCACGCGCAGCGGCTAACGGCGATGGCGGGTCCCGAGCTGCCCAGAGGCCGGCGCGTGTGGAGTGAGCTGACGGGTGCGGAGTGAGCTGACGGGTGCGGTGTGAGCTGACGGGTGCGGTGTGAGCTGACATGTGGGGAGTGAGCTGACGGGTGTGGAGTGAGCTGACATGTGGGGAGTGAGCTGACGGGTGTGGAGTGAGCTGACATGTGGGGAGTGAGCTGACGGGTGCGGAGTGAGCTGACGGGTGCGGAGTGAGCTGACGGGTGTGGAGTGAGCTGACATGTGGGGAGTGAGCTGACGGGTGCGGAGTGAGCTGACGGGTGCGGTGTGAGCTGACGGGTGCGGTGTGAGCTGACATGTGGGGAGTGAGCTGACGGGTGCGGTGTGAGCTGACGGGTGCGGAGTGAGCTGACGGGTGCGGAGTGAGCTGACATGTGGGGAGTGAGCTGACGGGTGCGGAGTGAGCTGACATGTGGGGAGTGAGCTGACGGGTGCGGAGTGAGCTGACATGTGGGGAGTGAGCTGACGGGTGCGGAGTGAGCTGACGGGTGCGGAGTGAGCTGACGGGTGCGGAGTGAGCTGACATGTGGGGAGTGAGCTGACGGGTGCGGAGTGAGCTGACATGTGGGGAGTGAGCTGACGGGTGCGGAGTGAGCTGACGGGTGCGGAGTGAGCTGACGGGTGCGGAGTGAGCTGACGGGTGCGGAGTGAGCTGACATGTGCGGTGTGAGCTGACATGTGCGGTGTGAGCTGACATGTGCGGTGTGAGCTGACGGGTGCGGAGTGAGCTGACGGGTGCGGAGTGAGCTGACATGTGGGGAGTGAGCTGACGGGTGCGGTGTGAGCTGACATGTGGGGAGTGAGCTGACGGGTGCGGAGTGAGCTGACGGGTGCGGAGTGAGCTGACGGGTGCGGAGTGAGCTGACATGTGGGGAGTGAGCTGACATGTGGGGAGTGAGCTGACGGGTGCGGTGTGAGCTGACGGGTGCGGTGTGAGCTGACGGGTGCGGTGTGAGCTGACGGGTGCGGAGTGAGCTGACGGGTGTGGTGTGAGCTGACGGGTGTGGTGTGAGCTGACGGGTGCGGTGTGAGCTGACGGGTGCGGAGTGAGCTGACGGGTGCGGAGTGAGCTGACGGGTGCGGAGTGAGCTGACGGGTGCGGTGTGAGCTGACGGGTGCGGAGTGAGCTGACGGGTGCGGAGTGAGCTGACGGGTGCGGAGTGAGCTGACGGGTGCGGAGTGAGCTGACGGGTGCGGAGTGAGCTGACGGGTGTGGTGTGAGCTGACGGGTGTGGTGTGAGCTGACGGGTGAGCTGACGGGTGCGGAGTGAGCTGACGGGTGCGGAGTGAGCTGACGGGTGCGGAGTGAGCTGACGGGTGCGGAGTGAGCTGACGGGTGCGGTGTGAGCTGACGGGTGCGGAGTGAGCTGACGTGTGCGGAGTGAGCTGACGGGTGCGGTGTGAGCTGACATGTGGGGAGTGAGCTGACGGGTGTGGAGTGAGCTGACGGGTGCGGAGTGAGCTGACATGTGGGGAGTGAGCTGACGGGTGCGGAGTGAGCTGACATGTGGGGAGTGAGCTGACGGGTGCGGAGTGAGCTGACGGGTGCGGAGTGAGCTGACATGTGCGGAGTGAGCTGACATGTGCGGAGTGAGCTGACGGGTGCGGAGTGAGCTGACGGGCAGAGTGAGCGGGGCTCCAGCTGCAATCCGGCAGCTCCGGGCGCAGAGGCTCCGAGCCCCCCACAGCCTTCGAGGAGAACCCCACGGCCAGGCATCGCAGAGGCAGGCCGGGCACGTGGCAGCGTGGCCCCCCCCCCACCTCCTGAGGAGAGCGCAGGGACGGGGCCTGCAGGCTGGGCCCAGGAAAGAGGAGGAACGGGGTGGGGAGGACGGGGCGGCCCCTGGAGCTCCCTCCACACGGGACCAGCCCCCCCCCCGCCTCAGAGGCCCGGCCCGGGGCCGCTCACTTTTAAAGAAAGGGCCAGAACCAGCCGCCCGGCGGGGCTCCCGGGCTGAGCAACGACCTGTGAGCCGGGAGATCCGGGTTCGGTTCCCGGTCGGGGCGCAGGCCCGGGGTGCGGCTCGATGCCCAGTGTGGGGCGCGCGGGAGGCAGCCGGTCCGTGATCCTGTCATCACTGATGTTTCTCTCTCCCCCTTCCTCTCCAAGGTCAATAAAGGTAGATGTGTTTTAGGAGACAGACTGCTCTGCCCAGTCTAAAGCCCACTTGGGCGAGGAAGAGGGCGGGGGGGGGGGGGGGGGGGGTGCGGGGGGCTCACCATGGGCTGCTGCACCTCCACCCGGATGATGTCCTCGTAGATGTCGTCGCCCTCGTCCTCGCAGGGGACGCAGTCGTAGATGTCCTCCCCCACATCGTGCTCGCTGCGGGGAGGGGGCCGTCAGGGGCCGGCGCCTTGCCATACCGGCCCTGCCAGGCGGCACCTGCCCCCCAGGCGCCTGCGTTGAAACCGGCCTCACGCAGAGCCCGCTCCTACTTTGCCCGCCGTGCTTCAGAGGACCCCAGACAGAGCCCCCACGCCCCAGCCCCTCACCAACAGCCAGGGACACAGGCGGGGGCGGGGGACCCCGCGGGAGTCCTCACAGGCCAGCCGGCTCACGCCCGGGCTCCTGCCTCCCGGCCCGAAGCCCTGGCCACCGCCAGGCCTGGCCCCTGCAGCCGAGCACCCGGCCTCCCTGTCCCCGCAGACGCTGCCCCCAAAGCAACGGCTCCGAGGCCCTGTTGCCGGCGAAGAGGTGCGGACGGGCCTGCAGGTGCCGCCTGCCCCGGCCCCCGTCGCACAGCAGAGCAGGCTGGTGACAAGGCCAACGTCCGGACTGTGGCCGGTGGGACAGAGGAGGGACGGGCCGCCGCAGGCTGCTCCCTCAGGGGCAGTGGAGGGAGGGGGCAGGCAGTGGGGGCTGGGCAGCTACACGTTCTACGAACAAGTGACATTAACGAAGAGGAGGGGAAATAGGCCCAGAAAGGGTTCTCCAGGTCACTGGTGCAGGGGCACCAAAATGCCAGCTGAGAGCCCCCTTCTCTTCCCGTTTGGGGGACCTTCCGGTGATGCCCACGCCCTGTCCCACCCACTCAGGATCTTGGCCCCAAGGACCTCCCTGCAGCCCCCCCCACAGGAAGCGGTTCTCAAGATGCAACCTCCCTCCCGCCCCACACACGCCCACGGCTCTCACGGGGCAGAAGGAAAGCGGGGTGCACAGGGCGGGGGCTCGCCGAGCTCTCCAGGCCTGGGGGACACAGTCCCGTCCTGCTGCGTCCTGCTCAGGGAGCTTCCGGGACAGGGGGGCTCGGACGGTGCTTGGAGGGGTCCGGCCGGCGTGGCTCGGGCCGAGCACCGAGCTGCGAACCAGGAGTCGCGGTTCGATTCCCGGGGCGGCCTCGTGGCCCGTCTCTGCGTTTCCACTTCCCGCCGAGCCCCCGTCTGTCCCGCGCGGCCCGCTCCGCTCTGAGGCCCTGGCCCTGGTTCCCGCGGCGGCGGCGGCACTGGGCCGCCCCGGGCCGGTTCCGTTCTGCCCACGGCGCCCCCTTCCCTGCGCTTTGCATGTGCGACGGCTCCCGGCGGCCGCGGTCCCCGTGAAGAGCCGTCCGCGCCGAGACCGTCCACGTGGTGGCGCTCGGATCGGCCTCCAGCTGCCGGCTTCTCGGGGGGACCCGAGACCCCCCTTCCCATGGGTGCGAGGTCCGTGGTCAGCCACGGGCTGAGGTGGATTAGATGGGGGGGGTGGTCTCCTCTCTGTGGGTCCCTCCCTCCCGGCGCTTCCCCAACCTTCCGGCTGCCGACCCGCCGATGACGGCTCAGGACAGAGCGCCCGGCTGTCGGCCCGACGTGGGGGCGCCCCTCGTCCGATTCCGAACGCAGCGAGCACGCGGGGAGAGCCTGGGGCTCCTCCGGGCGAGAGTGAGACGAGGCAGGCCCACCCCCGTGCGCTCAGGGAGGGACAAGACCCCGAGAGAGTGCACCCTCCACTCGCAGCTTCCGTGGCCCGGAGCCGAGACCCGCCCCGGCAGAGGGCTGTCCTGGCACCCAGCCTGGGGCGGAAGCGCCTCAAACACGCAGGCACCGCCGCCTCCGTCTCTGTTCTGCAGAAGGTCCACCCTCCGCCTGTCGCTGCAGGGAGGCAAACTGTCCGGCTCCCACGGGGATGGCGAGCCCCCCACCCCCACCCCTCGAGCTCCTGCTTGGGCTCCGAGACCCCGTCACCTCTTACGAGGAGCCCTCCCGGATTCCATTTACCCAGCCCCAGTGCAGGCTCCCATGGGGGGTGCTTCTGTGTGCAAACTCCCTCCCAGCCCTGGGCGAGGAGGGGTTCCCCCAGTTCAGGTACCTCGCTCCGGGCCGGCCCAGGACTCGGCCGGTCTGAGACGGGAGAGCAGGACCCCCAGGCTTCCTCGGAGCGCCCCCGGAAGAGCGGCTCTCGGGGCGGGAGGAGCCATAGGCAAACGCGAGGCATCGGTCACGAGAGCCGTTCCCACGCAGGCCTCCCCAGCGGCAGCGTGTGAGCCAGTCTCCCAGCCAGCTCGGCCTTTCCCATCATGCACGGCGCAGGGGCCTCCCCGCCAGCTTGGCCCCGAGACTTCGACCGAACCCAGCGCCCTCGGCTCTGAGCTCCCGGGTCACGTCTGACCCGAGACCCCCGCCTCTGGGCGGACAGCCTCTCCACGGACGGACGGACGGACAGACGGACGGCCTCTCCTCAGATGGACAATAGCCTCTCCACGGACGGACGGACGGCCTCTCCACGGACGGACGGACAGCCTCTCCGCGGGCAGACGGACAATAGCCTCTCCGTGGACGGACGGACAGCCTCTCCATGGACGGACGGACAGCCTCTCCGCGGACGGACGGACGGCCTCTCCGCAGGCAGACGGACAGCCTCTCCGTGGACGGACGGCCCTCTCTGCAGATGGGACAGCCTCATCGGGGACGGACGGACAGCCCTCTCCGCGGGCAGACGGACAATAGCCTCTCTGCGGACGGGCGGACGGACAGAACCTCTCCGCGGGCAGACGGACAATAGCCTCTCTGCGGACGGACGGACGGACAGCCCTCTCCGCGGGCAGACGGACAATAGCCTCTCTGCGGACGGACGGACGGACAGCCCTCTCCGCGGGCAGACGGACAATAGCCTCTCTGCGGACGGACGGACGGACAGCCCTCTCCGGGGGCAGACGGACAATAGCCTCTCTGCGGACGGGCGGACGGACAGCCCTCTCCGGGGGCAGACGGACAATAGCCTCTCTGCGGACGGGCGGACGGACAGCCCTCTCCGCGGACGGACGGACGGACAGCCCTCTCCGCGGGCGCCCTGTGATGGCGGCCGCCTCCGGAAAGGCTGCGGGGACGGAGTCCGCTCCCGGCGGCTCACACCTCGGGATGCTGTGAGTCTCTTCGCGTTTTGTGGATGGTTTTTGGCTTTTGCGGCTGCTGATAGTCACTGTTGAGTTTTCACATCTTGCCCAAACCGGTGTGGCTCAGCGGATAGAGCATCCGCCTGCGGACTGAAAGGTCCCGGGTTCGATGCCGGTCGGGGGCTCGGACCGTGGCTGCGGGCACATCCCCAGCGGGGGGCGGGCAGGAGGCGGCTGATGGATGTTTCTCTCTCGTCGATGTTTCTGACTCTCCCCCCTCTCCCCTCCTCTCCGTGGAAATCAATAAAATGTATTTTAAACGTAAATACATCCTTCACGGGCGCCTCCTGTGCCGTTCTCGTCCTTCTGTGTCTGCGGCCGGTCTTCGGGCGGCCACGGGGACTCTCGGTGGCCCCGGGGCCGGGCCCTCCCCCGGCGGCACAGCCAGGCCACGGCCGCTCGGAATCCGGGAAGAGAAGGCCACGTTCGGGGTGAAACGGGCCGGAGCCCCCGTCCCCGCAAGCGCCCGCTGGGTCTCTGGGCTGTGCCTCCCACGTCCCTGCGACCTTACAACCGGTCCCCAAACCGGAGGGAGGCAGACGCTGCGTGTCACACACGGGGAGCCGAGGCGGGAGAGGTGGGGAACCTGCCGGGCACCACGCAAACGGGACACGACAGAGCCAGGCCCTGGGCTTGTCCCACAGACAGCCTGTGGCTGGGGGGTCTGCCCAGAGGGCTGTGCATGGTGGGCAGGGGCCGTGCGTGGCGGGCAGGGGCCGTGCGTGGCTCCCCGCCTGGCCTGGGGGCCGTGCCAGCCGGCTCAGGAGCCAGGAGGGGCCACCGGGGTTCAGGCTCCCTCCTGCAGGATGGGCACCCCTGCTCCTCTGGCCACTGCCCCCAGGGAAGCGGCCCAGCCCTGAGCGAAGGCCACCAGGTCCCACCCCTGCCACTGCGACCCCGCAGCCGGGCAACCTCCCAGCCGGGCAACCTCCCGGCTCCTGTTTGTCGGGGGGGGGGGGGGGGGGCGGGGGGGCTGCAGGGGGGACCAGCCCAGGATGACGGCCAGGCGGGGCTGCGTGCGGACGCCGAGGAAGCCCTCGGAGAGAGGAAGGAAGCAGACACACAGCCACAGGATGGGCCACCCGGAGAGGGGGACCCCGTGGCCTCAGGTGACCTGGCCTCAGCCCCGCGCCCGCCCTGCCGGGCCAGAGGCAACGCTGGGCCTGCCCGCTGCCTGTGCTGTGGCTCCGGCTCCGGGGCCCGGCTCCGGGGACGCCGACATCCCCCAACCGCCCCCCCGCCAACACAGCACCGGCTGAGCCCCCAGCCCGGCCGTCCAGAGCGCTCTCGGCGGCTCCGACAGAGGCTCCGACCCCAGGCCCGGGAGGAGGAGCCTCCATGGCATCTCCACCCACGCCGGGCCCTCGAGAACCCGGGGCGGGGCGGGGGGGGGGGGGGGGTGCAGAAAGGCTCATGTTTGACAGACAACAGACCCTCCCACTCCGCTCCCAACCTGCTGGGGGGACCCACACCCGGGCCCTCAGAAGGGACAGGTGTCCTGGGCGGGGCTCTGAGGCCCAGTGGGTACCCTCCCTCCCCTCTCCCTCTCCCTTCCTCTTCCCCCTCTCCCTCCCCGCCCTCCCCTGTCCCCCTCCGTCCTCACTCGGCCAGTCCTCCCCTCCCCTCCCGCCCTCCCCTCCCCTCCCGCCCTCCCCTGTCCCCCTCCCGCCCTCCCCTCCCCCCTCCCGCCCTCCCCTGTCCCCCCCGTCCTCACTCGGCCAGTCCTCCCCTCCCCTCCCCGCCCTCCCCTGTCCCCCCCCGCCCTCCCCTGTCCCCCTCCGTCCTCACTCGGCCAGTCCTCCCCTCCCCTCCCGCCCTCCCCTGTCCCCCTCCCGCCCTCCCCTGTCCCCCTCCGCCCTCCCCTGTCCCCCTCCGTCCTCACTCGGCCAGTCCTCCCCTCCCCTCCCGCCCTCCCCTGTCCCCCTCCCGCCCTCCCCTGTCCCCCTCCGCCCTCCCCTGTCCCCCTCCATCCTCACTCGGCCAGTCCTCCCCTCCCCTCCCGCCCTCCCCTGTCCCCCTCCGTCCTCCCGTCCCCCCGTCCTCACTCGGCCAGTCCTCCCCTCCCCTCCCGTCCTCCCCTGTCCCCCCCCCGGCCTCACTCGGCCAGTCCTCCCCTCCCCTCTCGCTCTCCCCGTCCCCCTCCGTCCTCCCGTCCCCCCGTCCTCACTCGGCCAGTCCTCCCCTCCCCTCCCGCCCTCCCCTGTCCCCCTCCGTCCTCCCCTGTCCCCCTCCATCCTCACTCGGCCAGTCCTCCCCTCCCCTCCCGCCCTCCCCTGTCCCCCTCCGTCCTCCCGTCCCCCCGTCCTCACTCGGCCAGTCCTCCCCTCCCCTCCCGCCCTCCCCTGTCCCCCTCCGTCCTCCCGTCCCCCCGTCCTCACTCGGCCAGCTCCTCGAGGCTGCGGTACGCGTCATCGTCGTTCTCTGCCGTCTCCTCCGAGGGGAAGGGCCTGCGGGGAGAGGGGTGAGGTGAGCAGGGGTCTCGCTGCCGCGGGCCGGGCCGGGAATGATTGTGCTGAACCCCGTCACCTCCCCCACCGGCTCTCCCCGCACTCAGCCCAGCTCCGACGCCTCAGCGGGCTGACCCCCAGCATCTGCCCGGCCTCCGCCAGGCTGCATGGGGCACGAGCCCCGTCCCCTACGGTCCCCCCAACCCAGCAGACCCCGAGCCATCTCCTCCCTAACCCGGCCTGCTGCCCCGGCCCAACCCCCAGACCCTGGAGAGAGCGCTGGCCAGAAGCCAACAGAGACCCAACTGCCCCTGACGCCTTCATCTTTGGTGAGACTCTGGGGGGCTGAGAGCAAGGCCTCCACAGGTTCCAGCTTCGGGTTCACCCCCCAGCTCTGCTCCACTCATGGGCTGTGTGATTGGGGGGCTGTGTGACTGGGGGGCTGTGTGATTGGGGGGCTGTGTGACCAGGGGGCTGTGTGACCGGGAGACTGTGAGACTGGGAGACTGTGAGACTGGGAGACTGTGAGACTGGGGGGCTGTGTGACTGGGGGACTGTGTGACTGTGAGACTGGGAGACTGGGGGACTGTGTGATTGGGGGGCTGTGTGACTGGGGGACTGTGTGACTGGGAGACTGGGAGACTGGGGGACTGTGTGATTGGGGGGCTGTGTGACTGGGAGACTGTCGCTCCAAGCAGAGACGGTCCGACCGGGAGAACGGAGGCACAGACCGGCGTTCCCCGCGCCCCGCCCGGTGCTACAAACAACCGCCAGGTCCTTCATCCCCACGGAGCCCGCTCCTGACGCGGGCAGAGCGCACGCACGCGCACACACTCACACACACACACACACACGCACACACACGCACATGCACACACGCACATGCACACACGCACATGCACACACGCACACGGGCAGCGATCTGTGAAAGGACTAATTTGTTCACTGATTGCCTAAATCGAAACTGATTTCACAGCCGTCAGCCGCATGCCCGAGGGGTCCTCCCGGTGCAGCTGACGCCACCCCCTCCTCCCCGCCCTGCCAGCTGCGGCCAGCAGGGGACTCGGCTGCAGATTCTCGGCAGGGCTGGGACCAGGCGCGGGGCAGGGGGCAGGGGGCAGGGGCGGGCCTGTGCCCCAGGCTTACCTGATGCCTTTGTTCTGGGCCACATTGTGCAGGGACAGTCTGGAAACCGCAGAGATGACCTGGGGCAACAGAAAAGAGGCGCGTCAGTCACGAGGAAACGGAAGTCTCCGGAAAGCGGTCGGTCGTGCCGCCCAGCCAGCTCCGTGGATAGAGCGTCGGCCTGCGGGCTGAAAGATCCCGGGTTCGATTCTGGTCAAGGGCTTGTACCTTGGCTGCGGGCACATCCTCCATAGGGGGCGTGCAAGAGGCAGCTGATGGATGTTTCTCTCTCATCAATGTTTCTGACTTTCTATCCCTCTCCCTTCCTCTCTAAAAACCCAATAAAATATTTAAAAAAAAGGGGTGGGGGATCAGCAATGTGGAGAAAGGCTGCGTGTAGATTAAGAAGGAATTCAAAGACGAAAGATAGTTTTGAACGGCATTGGGGGGTCAGAGGTGCTTCAGCTAAAGGAGCTAGAAGACTACCCTTCGTCTAAGGACCCCATGCTATTTATTAACACAATTAATTGGTCCTAAGGCAAGGTGGACATAATACACTTCATAGGGCAGGGTTTACAGAAGCATTGTCAGGTTGGGGAACAGCCTACAGCTCTCCAGGTGTTTGGCCAACAGGAGGCAATGACATGCAGATTTAAGATGCCCTGAGCTGCTGACACCAGTTTAGCTCAGTGGATAGAGCGTCGGCCTGTGGACTGAAGGGTCCCCGGTTCGGTTCCGGTCAAGGGCCTGTACCTTGGCTGCAGGCACATCCCCAGTGCAGGGTGTGCAGGAGGCAGCCGATCGATGCTTCTCTCTCATCGGCGTTTCTAACTCTATCCCTCTCCCTTTCTCTCTGTGAAAAATCAATAAAATGTATTTTTTTAAAAAAGATGCCCTGAGCTGTCTGGTGGCAAACGATTTTCCTATTCAGGGCTGGGGGAAGTGCCGTTGAGCCGTTCCAACAGGTAACCACACGCGTGTCTCGGCCCTTGTTGAGCCGCCCAAGCTTCACCAACCTTTTGGTGAAACGCTTGTAACTGGGACACGTTGGAGTTGGTTCCCGGCATGTGAGCATGTGAGCTTGAGTGTGCCTAAGAGTTGAAGTGCGTGCTCACGCGTGTGAGCGTGTGGGCGTATCTGGGGAAACGGAACCTGAACACCAGCGACTGCTGGTGGCCGGCTGCAAAATCCACAGACAGCCCCTGCTGGGCACAGCGTCCCAGGAACAAGCCCAACAGGCCTGCGGGAGCCCCGCCCCGGGGCACCCTCGCGCCCCTCCTGGCCTGCCCCCCCCCCACCCCGTGCCCACGAGGGAGACAGGAAACTGAAGGCAGGTCCCCCGTTAAGGCCCCGCGCCTGAGCCCCGTCCCTCCACCGTCCTCTCGGCTGCTCTCCTGCTGGCAGCAACCTCTTAAAGGCTCGGGGAACCCCCAAACCGAGCACAAGAGCCCGTCTCAGCCTGCGAGGCGGCCGGCCGGCCGGCAGCCCTGCGCGGTTCAGTCTCAGGGGCCGGGGCACGGGGGCGGTGAACCGGGGGGTGACAGGTCGGCTGTGCTCTCAGACAGGACACCCCCCCCCCCCCACAGATGCAACCGCCCGGCCGGCTCCCGCCCGGGCTCTGAGGCTCCTTCCCAGGCAGCTCGGCTCGGCGTGAAGACCGCCCAGCGTTTACCGAGAACGGAATCCGAGCGGCTCCGCCTCGGCCCTTCCGGCTCTGACGGGAGCCGGGGCTGCCGGGGCCGGAGGGCGGGCGCACGACGGGCTTCAGGGCCTGGGACCGCCCCTGCCCGATGCCCACCGGGCAGACATCACTCACCAACGGGCACCCTCCTCCCGACGAGCCAGACGCAGGCGGGCGCCCTGCAGGGCAGCCAGGTACCACCCTGGCCAGCATCGCCCCCCGGCCCCGGCCCCGCCTGTTTCCCGCCCCGGGCCGGCCGGCACGAACCTGGGCCGAGCGGAGGAGGGACACTCACCTTCCCGAAGTCCCGGACGTCGAAGAGGTCGAAGGGGTCGAACAGCTCGCTATTCCTCAGCCCGAACTTGTCGTGGCAGACCTTGAGGAAGGTGCGGATGTTCTTCAGGCACAGGAACTGGGGAGAGAGGGGAGCGTGAGCCGGAGCCCAGGGCAGACCCGCGGCCCCGGGGCTCGGTGTCCCCCCGCCCGGCGTCACACACGGCCCAGCCCTGGGCCACTCACAGCCACGTGCCCCCCCCCCCCCCGGGCCTGGCCGAGGGGACACAGCACATTCCACCGGACAGACACCACGAACAAAGGAGCCGCCTCGAGGGAGCAGACGGAGTGTGCGTCCCCGCGCACACACGGGCCCGCATGCACGTGCTCACACACACACGTGTGCACAGGTGCACACACCTGCAGCTTCCGGCACAGAGTGCCGCCAGGGCGGAGGCCGGAGCCGGCACACAGGCCAGAGTCCCCAGATCAACATCCGGGCAGCTCCCAGCATCCCCCCCCCAGCCCCTGTACCCCAACACCCGGGCTCCCAGCCTGCACTGGGCGCGGCTCCGCAATGGGGGGAGGCACAGGGGGAGGCATCGGCGGCTTGCAGCCCCGAGAGAAGCTGGTGGGAACGGATGGACGGCAGGTGAGGTGGCCAGAGCTCGGCCGCAGTCCCTGGTCCGGGGCACCCCGTCCCTGGTCCTGACGGGTGGGACCAGGGGGAGTGGCTCCCCCCCACCCCCAGACGTGGTTCCTAACACAAAACCCACACGGGGCTGATGTTGTGCCCTCAGGGGTGGGTGGTGCTCAGTCTACGGGAGGCCCCAGCCACCCCATCCAGCTCGGCGTGGGAGACCCCGGGGCGAGGCGGCCCGCAGACAGCAGAGAACAGCAGGTCCCAGCCCTCCTCTCCGGTAACCACTCACTAGGCGCCCCACAGCCTCATCCCATCCCCAGAGGGCCCCCCCCCCCAGCCTGCTCCCGGAATTCAGACCGACGGCCGGTGCAGTGAAGGCCCGGCCAGATCGGAGCTCCGGCCGCCCCCCAAAACCGAGCTGCCAGAGGACGCCCCCAGCACTCCCGCCCAGCCCAGCCCAGCCCAGCCCAGCCCTCTGCCAACAACCCCCCCCCTAAGGCAGTGCCCCTGCCTCAGGCCACTCCTCCCGTCCCCCTGGGCTGGCCCTGGTGACATGGAGACCCACCCTCTCCGTGTGTGTGTGTGTGTGCGTGCACACGCATGCGCTAGGGAGTGTGTGCGCATACGTGTGTGTGTGCGCGCACATGCATGCACGAGGGAGTGTGTGTGCATACATGTGTGTGTGCCCACGCATGCGCGAGGGAGTGTGTGTTCCCTCGTGTGTGTGTGTGTGTGCGTGCGCGCGCATGCATGTAAGGGGCTGTGTGTATCATGTTTTCTGAACCCCTAAGACCGTGGTCGGCAAACTGTGGCTCTCGAGCCACATGCGGCTCTTTGGCGCCTTGAGGGTGGCTCTTCCTCAAAACACCACGGCCCGGTGAGTCTGTGCTGAAGAAGCGGCGTTGGAAGTTTCCGTTAAAACACGCGGCTCCCCAGACATTTCCATCGTTTCGCTGTTGAAAGCTGGCTCTGGTGACCGCTGAGCTTGCCGACCGCCGCCCTGAGAGAACACCGCAGACTCGACCCCTTCACCCCAACACCTGACCCCGAGCGTGCTTCCCGAGGACGGGTCCCCCCACGTCCAGCTCCCCGTCAGATCGGGGCGCTCCCGGCCCCCGTGGCTCACCTTCCCGAGCACCTGCTCCGGTTTCCACACCCGGAACGGACGGCCAAGAGCCGCCCGAGCCAGAACGGAACCCGCCCGCCGCCCCCCCCCCCCCCCCCCCCCCCCCCGGCTCTCCCGGCCGACCAGCTCGCCGCCCGCACCGTCTGCAGCACCGAGACGCCCTCTGCGGCCCCCGAGGGCCCGGATGGAGGCCCCTCCCCCGCCATGGAACCCTCTGGAACACGGGGACGCCCTCTGCGGCCCCCGAGGGCCCGGATGGAGGCCCCTCCCCCACCATGGAACCCTCTGGAACACGGAGACGCCCTCTGCGGCCGCTGAGCTCGGACAGAGGCCGTGCCCGCTAAAAGCGGCATCCTCCCCTGCCTTTCACACCAATCCATTTAAATGGAGCGCCCACAAGCAGACCCGGGTGTGGAGGGAGCGGACACAGGGCGGCCCTGTGGGCCCCTCGCCCTGTGGGTCCCTCGCCGCCGGCACCGGCGGGAAGGCAGCCGGAAGCGCCCGGGCCGGGGGGCTGCGGGGGGAGGGCTGGGTCTGCCGGGCACCGGTGAAAACAGTCCCGAGAGGACAGCGTGATGGCAGAGCCCTGGGAACCGCACACTCCCCCGCGCATACTGCCAACGGTTCAGACGTCGCGGGGACACCGTGTAGGTCTCACCGAGACACAAACACTGTTTTTAACGGGGACCTGGCCGGTGGGCTCAGCGGGGAGAGTGCCGGCCCGCAGACTGAAGACTCGCAGACTCGATTCCCGGTCGAGGGCACGAAAGTCCGGGGCACGCTCAGTCCCCGACCCCAGGCGGCGTGCGTGCGGGAGGCAATGCACGATGTGTCTCTCTCATCCATGTTTCTTTCCGTCTCTCCCTCTCCCTTCCTCTTTCTCTAGAAATCAACACAGCCCCGGCCGGTGTGGCCCAGTGGGTAGAGCGTCGGCCTGCGGACTGAAGGGTCCCGGGTTCGATTCCAGTCAAGGGCATGGACCTTGGTATCGGGCACATCCCCAGTGGGGTGTGCAGGAGGCGGTTGATGGATGTTTCTCTCTCATCGATGTTTCTGACTTTCTATCCCTCTCCCTTCTGCTCTGTAAAAAAAATCAATAAAATGATTTTAAAAATCAATGGAAATAATATCCTCGGGTGAGGATTAACCAAATAAATACACACACACGAACACGCATGTGCACACTCATACACACACACGCATGCACACACACATACATACACAGACACACTCATACACACACATACACACACAGACACACACGTACACACTCATACACACACGCACGCACACACATACATACACGTACACGCACAGACACACGCTCATACACACACATACACGTACACACAGAGACACACACGTACACACTCAGACACACAGACACACACTCACACACACACATACATACACGTACACACACAGAGAGAGACACACACTCGTACACACAGACACACACACGTACACACTCATACACACAGACACACACACACACACACATACATACACGTACACACACAGAGACACACACACTCGTACACACACAGACACACACACGTACACACTCATACACAGACACACACTCACACACACACATACATACACGTACACACACAGAGAGAGACACACACTCGTACACACACAGACACACACACGTACACACTCATACACAGACACACACTCACACACACACATACATACACGTACACACACAGAGAGAGACACACACTCGTACACACACAGACACACACACGTACACACTCACACACACACACACACACTCACACACACACACAGTAAGGGACACAGAGACACACCCCAGGGGAGGGGACACTGTGACAGGGGGCAGAGACCAGGGTGCGGCTCCCAGGAGCCGAGAAAGGCGAAGGCGGCCAGGGAAGCACAGGGCGAGGCCGGGACTCCCTCAGCCCCAGGAAGGCTGGTCCTGCCCACACCCTGACCTTGAACCTGCAGCCGGAGCCGGAGTGGACAGAATGCACTTTGTGGCCTTAAGCACCCCTGGGTCCCTGGGACACCAACCCGCGCCTGAGCACGCGCCCCGGGGGGAGGGCCCGGCCAGCCCCCGCCCTGCCTGTGCCGGCCCCTCGCGCACCCCCTCCACCCCCCGGGCCTGCAGCTGCCGGCGGCCCCGCTATTCTCCGCCCGCCACGCCTCTCTAATTTCCACTGAGCGTTTATTTCAATCCCTCCCCGGTCCATTTTTAGAGTTAATTACACGGCTCCTCGCCATAATCGCCGCCACCGGCCCGCCAGGCCTCCTCTCGGGCTCAGGGGGGGACACAGTGTCGGCCCGGCCGGGGGCACTCCCTCCGCGGCCGCCCGGGCCCCCGCCGTCCAGCCCACTGTGCTCAGTGCCCGGGCCCCCGCCGTCCAGCCCGCTGTGCTCAGTGCCCGGGCCCCCGCCGTCCAGCCCGCTGTGCTCAGTGCCCGGGCCCCCGCCGTCCAGCCCGCTGTGCTCAGCACCGGCCACCCAGGCCGCCTCTACGAGGTGCCACTCGGGGAAGGGGACGCGGGGCGTCGGGGGAACCAGATGCCAGGGGCTGCGTGGTGCCCACACAGCTGTCCCCTGAGCACCGGGCGCTGGGCTGCAGCTTTGCCGCCGGCGCCAGCACCCGAGCTCAGGCGGTGAGGAACGCTGGCTCCGAGGCGAAGGTGGCGGAGCCGAGACTGGAACCCACGCGCTTCCGGGGTGAAGGCCCCTCGCGGAACCATCTCCGGGGGCCCCTGAGCCGGGCCCTGTTCTGCACACCTGTCCCCGAACCCCCTTCCGTCTCCTAAGTGGCTGGGGTCTTCCGTAAATGATGGGGTCACCGAGTGAGGAAACCGAGGCCAGAGACGGAGAGGGGCAGCGAGGGAAACCGAGGCCAGAGACAGAGAGGGGCAGTGAGGGAAACCGAGGCCAGAGACGGAGAGGGGCAGCGAGGGAAACCGAGGCCAGAGACGGAGAGGGGCAGCGAGGGAAACCGAGGCCAGAGACGGAGAGGGCAGTGAGGGAAACCGAGGCCAGAGACGGAGAGGGGCAGTGAGGGAAACAGGCCCAGAGATGGAGAGGGGCAGTGAGGGAAACCGAGGCCAGAGATGGAGAGGGGCAGTGAGGGAAACCGAGGCCAGAGACGGAGAGGGGCAGCGAGGGAAACCGAGGCCAGAGACGGAGAGGGGCAGCGAGGGAAACCGAGGCCAGAGACGGAGAGGGGCAGCGAGGGAAACCGAGGCCAGAGACGGAGAGGGGCAGTGAGGGAAACAGGCCCAGAGACGGAGAGGGGCAGTGAGGGAAACCGAGGCCAGAGACGGAGAGGGGCAGTGAGGGAAACCGAGGCCAGAGACGGAGAGGGGCAGTGAGGGAAACCGAGGCCAGAGACGGAGAGGGGCAGTGAGGGAAACCGAGGCCAGAGACGGAGAGGGGCAGTTAGGGAAACCGAGGCCAGAGACGGAGAGGGGCAGCGAGGGAAACCGAGGCCAGAGACGGAGAGGGGCAGCGAGGGAAACCGAGGCCAGAGACGGAGAGGGCAGCGAGGGAAACCGAGGCCAGAGACGGAGAGGGGCAGTGAGGGAAACAGGCCCAGAGACGGAGAGGGGCAGTTAGGGAAACCGAGGCCAGAGACGGAGAGGGGCAGTGAGGGAAACCGAGGCCAGAGACGGAGAGGGGCAGTGAGGGAAACAGGCCCAGAGACGGAGAGGGGCAGTGAGGGAAACCGAGGCCAGAGACGGAGAGGGGCAGCGAGGGAAACCGAGGCCAGAGACGGAGAGGGGCAGTTAGGGAAACAGGCCCAGAGACGGAGAGGGGCAGTTAGGGAAACCGAGGCCAGAGACGGAGAGGGGCAGTTAGGGAAACAGGCCCAGAGACGGAGAGGGGCAGTTAGGGAAACCGAGGCCAGAGACGGAGAGGGGCAGTTAGGGAAACCGAGGCCAGAGACGGAGAGGGGCAGTTAGGGAAACAGGCCCAGAGACGGAGAGGGGCAGTTAGGGAAACCGAGGCCAGAGACGGAGAGGGGCAGTGAGGGAAACCGAGGCCAGAGACGGAGAGGGGCAGTGAGGGAAACCGAGGCCAGAGACGGAGAGGGGCAGTTAGGGAAACCGGCCCAGAGACGGAGAGGGGCAGTTAGGGAAACCGAGGCCAGAGATGGAGAGGGGCAGTGAGGGAAACAGGCCCAGAGACGGAGAGGGGCAGTTAGGGAAACAGGCCCAGAGACGGAGAGGGGCAGTTAGGGAAACCGAGGCCAGAGATGGAGAGGGGCAGTGAGGGAAACAGGCCCAGAGATGGAGAGGGGCAGTGAGGGAAACCGAGGCCAGAGACGGAGAGGGGCAGTTAGGGAAACCGAGGCCAGAGACGGAGAGGGGCAGTGAGGGAAACCGAGGCCAGAGACGGAGAGGGGCAGTTAGGGAAACAGGCCCAGAGACGGAGAGGGGCAGTTAGGGAAACCGAGGCCAGAGACGGAGAGGGGCAGTTAGGGAAACCGAGGCCAGAGACGGAGAGGGGCAGTTAGGGAAACCGAGGCCAGAGACGGAGAGGGGCAGTTAGGGAAACCGAGGCCAGAGACGGAGAGGGGCAGTGAGGGAAACCGAGGCCAGAGACGGAGAGGGGCAGTTAGGGAAACAGGCCCAGAGACGGAGAGGGGCAGTTAGGGAAACCGAGGCCAGAGATGGAGAGGGGCAGTGAGGGAAACAGGCCCAGAGACGGAGAGGGGCAGTTAGGGAAACCGAGGCCAGAGATGGAGAGGGGCAGTTAGGGAAACAGGCCCAGAGACGGAGAGGGGCAGTTAGGGAAACCGAGGCCAGAGATGGAGAGGGGCAGTTAGGGAAACAGGCCCAGAGACGGAGAGGGGCAGTGAGGGAAACAGGCCCAGAGACGGAGAGGGGCAGTTAGGGAAACCGAGGCCAGAGACGGAGAGGGGCAGTGAGGGAAACAGGCCCAGAGACGGAGAGGGGCAGTTAGGGAAACCGAGGCCAGAGACGGAGAGGGGCAGTGAGGGAAACCGAGGCCAGAGACGGAGAGGGGCAGCGAGGGAAACAGGCCCAGAGACGGAGAGGGGCAGTTAGGGAAACCGAGGCCAGAGACGGAGAGGGGCAGTGAGGGAAACCGAGGCCAGAGACGGAGAGGGGCAGTGAGGAAACCGAGGCCAGAGACGGAGAGGGGCAGTTAGGGAAACAGGCCCAGAGACGGAGAGGGGCAGTGAGGGAAACTGAGGCCCAGAGACGGAGAGGGGCAGTTAGGGAAACCGAGGCCAGAGGGCTGGGTGCCGGTTCTGGGAGGCCCTCAGGTGGGACTGAGAGGACTTGGGGGCACCACAGCCACAGGCCGAGTGGCGGGCGGGGAGGCCAGACCCGGGCCAGCGCCAGGCCAGCAGCTGCCCACCCTGTCCTGTGGCCGGGGTGCCCGGCAGCGGGGTCGCTGGGGCTTCGGGGCCACGGCTCCGCCTCCTTCCTTCCCTCTTCCCTGCCCTCCCCACCTGTGTCGGCCTCGGGAGCCAGGCGGCCACGGAGCGTCTGTCTGCGGCCCACTGGCCCCTGAGCAGCGGCCCAGGGCTGAGCCAGACCCACGGGCTTGCTCCAGGGCCCCCGTGGGCATGGGCACCCACCTCGCCCACCCCGTCCACAGGCCTTTCGCCCCTCGCTCCAGACAAAGCTGGTTCCGGTCTGGCTGGGGCGCCGGGCCGTCCCCTCGGCCCTCACGGCCGCCATGAGGTCAGCGGCCGCCCAGCGCCCCTCCCCGGGGGCGGGCACACCGCCAGGCCCGCTGCTCGCCGTCAGCTGTCCCTCAGCTCTCAGAGGCCAGAGCCAGGACCCCGAGTCCCGGGTGCACCCGGGGGGGGGGGGGGGCCCTGGCCCATTATGGCCACACAGTGCCCGCCTACCGACTGGGAGCTGGGGAAACGCTGCCACGAACAGCTCCCCCTCCGAGGTCCTGTCCCCGAGGAGCGCCTAGGAGCACACGCTCCCCAACATCTCACACACCCGGGGGGCCAGGGCCACGCTCCGCCCCCTCCCCACGCTACCTCGCGCACACACCCCAGCACTGAGAGGCAGCTGCAAAATGGGAAACTGAGGCAGGGAGAGGAGAAGCCACCGGCCTGACGTCACACCCGCCCCATTCCAGCCCAGACCCCGCCGAGGGAAGCGGGTGGTGAGCCCTGGCCGGAGGCGGGGCCTGCCTCGGTTTCCCCGTCTGTGAAATGGGACGAACCTGTGCCCTCGGACGGCCGGGCTGCCGGGAGACACCTGCTGTCAGAGCCACAGCTGGCGGGGCCCTCTCCCCGGGGCCCCTGGGGTGGCCGTGCCGGGAGCTCCCGGGGACCTCACGCCCGGGGACAGCGGAGGCGGGGGGGGGGGGGGGGGCTGGCCGCCCAGGGTCCCCTTCCCTCGGGACCAACATGGCCCTGGCCCAGGTCAGCACCAGATGGCCCTCCGCACACCCCCGCAGCCTCTAATTACAGCCTCGCTCCCCAACACACTGCCGGCGGCCGGGCTGGGCCAGGCTGGGTTGGGCCGGGCCGGGCGGGCCACTGCAGACCCCCGAAGCCGGAGAAGGTCTGTCCGAGGCTCCCAGCCGGGGAGCTAACGGGGAGGTGACAGCATGTCCCCCCCACCCAGCCTCAGGAGAGGCCCCTGGCCCCCACAGCCCCAGAGACAGGTGGGCAGGCGGCACCCCGGACTGCAGAGAACAGGAATTCTCTTAAAACCTCTGCCTCGTCCCAACAGGGGGCGCGGTCTCCCCACATCCGAATCCCATATGGGACCACAGAGTCCCAGCGCACCCACAGACACCCTGGGTCCCCTGAGCCGTTTCAACAAGTGGCACGGACCCCGCTTCACTCCGACAGCCGCACGGGGGCGCGGGGCGCACGGCCAGGCCTGCCAATCACCCCGGCGGACTGGCAGCTGACCGAGCTGTGATCGATGTCGAAATGGAAACGCAAATTAATTGTTCGTCTTCCGCGTGCCCTGCTGGTTCCAAGAGACATTTAAAAATCGCCGTTCTGCTAATACAGGCGGCCCGCCGGGACACAGCTTTCGAATCCGGGGCCCTTGGGGTACACAGGTGGCCCACGCCCGGGACAGCAGCAGGGACCTTCTGCCCTGGAGGCCCAAACACCCTGGACAATGGCCCACCCCAGGGGCGAGAGACCCAGTGAATGCACCCTGACCCGTGCGGCTCCGTGGATGGAGCGTCGGCCTGCAGACTGAAGGGGTCTCGGGTTCGATTCCAGTCAGGGGCATGTACCTTGGCGGCGGGCACATCCCCAGTGGGGGGTGTGCGGGAGGCAGCTGATCGATGTTTATGTCTCATCAATGTTTCTACCTCTCGATCCCTCTCCCTTCCTCTCTGCAAAAAATCAATAAAATAGATGTTTTTTTAAAAGACTAAGTATTTGAATACATGGGCAAGTGGCGGAGGGAGGAAGGGCTGTATGGAGGAACCCTCAGCTGGCACCTCCGGTGTGGCCCTGTCCCCCCACAATGGCTCCGGAGGCGCCAGGTCCCCACGAACAGCGGCCGCTGCTGGAGGGCAGGCCTCGCTTCCTGGTGCATCGCCTCCACCAACAAGCAGGCAGGAGGAACGTGGGGTTCGGCCGAGAACCCCACTCTTGTCCTCGGGCCTCGGCGCGCCCACCGCCCCCGGCAGTGTCCCCGATCGCCCATTCTACAGATGGGAAAACCGAGGCTCGGGAGGCGGGTCCGGGCCTGGAACTCCACGCTGGCCCCGGAGCCGCCGAGCCGCCGTGACTGCCCCGGGCACCGAGCGCCAGGAGGCGCCTGGGGAGACGGACCCAGCTTACCGCCCACCCCCCCTCCCATCCCCCGCCCAGGCGGGAGGGCGCGCACAGCCAGCAGGGATCGGTCTGAGGAGTCGGATTCGATCGTGTCTGGACAACCGAACATGAGCACTTCCTGCACTCGGGCCACTGCCCCCGCAGCACGCGCCCCAGCCACGGACGGACGGACGGACGGACAGACGGACGGACGAGTGCCGCTGCGGTGGGCCCTCTGGCCTCTGGGCCGCGGGGGCGGTTGGAGGGTGGAGGGGCGGGGAGGGCGGGATTTCTCTGCGAGGCCATGCGACCCACAGGCCGTGCCACGTCGGGTGGCAGCACCGTGCCCACCGCTCACCACCACACAGCTCAGCCCGGGGCCGCTGGGTCTGTGCCCAGAGAGGACCCCGCGCTCGGCGCTCCCTCTCGGCACCGGTGAGGTTCCGGTGAGCCCGCCGGCACGCAGCAGCGGGCGGAGACAGGGGACGGCTCCCTTCCCCAGTGAAGTGTGGCAGCAGCCGGCTCCGGCAGGAACTGCTGTGCGGGGGCTGAGCTCGTTTGTTCGGGAGAACGACAGAGAGCGGTTTTGGTTTTCTGAACTTAGGGATGACTGAATGCTCCGTGGGTGACGGTCTGAGTGTCCCATTGACTGTCACCTCACTCTGGTCACGAAGGAACCAGGACAGGATGCTTATCCTGAACTGCCTCAGTAGCTACAGGTCCCTGAGTTTCGGGGGACTCGGTGGCCCCAGAATCAGAACACGCTCTATACTGCTCAGTAGCCTGAAACCGGTGTGGCTCAGTGGATAGAGCGCTGGCCTGCAGACTGAGAGGTCCCGGGTTCGATTCCGGTCAAGGGCATGGACCTTGGCTGCGGGCACATCCCCAGTAGGGGGCGTGCAGGAGGCGGCTGATGGATGTTTCTCTCTCATCGATGTTTCTGGCTTTCCATTCCTCTCTATAAAAAATAAATAAAATGTATTTTTTTAAATAAATTAAAAATTGCCTCAGTAGCTACAGAGTGTGTTCCTGTCGACTCCGCGGTCCCATTACTCCAAATGCCCAGGGGGTCCCAGCTGCTGTTTCTGTTGGTTCAGTGATTCTTAGACACTTCAGGTAACTGACTCGCTCACTTTCGCTTCTGTAAAAAGCGCTTCTCGCGAAACAGGGTCCTCACCCCAGACCCAGAGACGTGACCGACCCCTTCGTGGTATCTGCCGACACAGGCCAGACGTGGAGAGCTGTTCGGGGCTGCAGGGTCTGGGGGGCTTCTGCTCCAGACCTCGTATGCTGCCGGCCTTCAATAAGTGACTCCATAATTTGACTTTTTGAGGCGTCCTTTGTAAGACGGGGGTACGCCACAGCACCATGACCAGCAGCCCGGGCAGCGCCGGGCACCGCCCGCCGGGCTCACCCCACTGACGTGTCACGGAGCCCCAATCCGCACGCCGGGCAAGGGCTTGGGGGCCGCCCCGTGGACCCGCAGAGCGGGGCGGACCGGCACTGACCAGGGGGTCTGGTCCCGTCCTCAGGGTCGTGTCCACCATGCAAGGCCCCTCCCATAAGAGATCCCCCAAAGCCATGGTCAGGGGGAGCCCCTCAGGGGCCCACACCAAGGCAGCCGAGCCAGGCTGGGGGGTGGGGACCAGCTGCTGGGCCTCCTGGGGTGCAGGCTCTGGGCCTCCCCACCCGCCCGGCACAGTCCTCCAGCCGTGACTGCAGCCATGACCACCAGGGTGACTCAGAAGGCCCAGCCTCTGAAGCAGACCAGTCCAGCCTGCAAGCTTCCTGACCCCTGACCCCTAACCCCTGACCCCTCCCCAGGGCACAGTCCTCCAGCCGTGACTGCAGCCATGACCACCAGGGTGACTCAGAAGGCCCAGCATCCGAAGCAGACCAGCCCAGTCTGCAAGCTCCCTGACCCTGACCCCTGACCCCTTCTCAGGACCCTGCCACAAGGATGCCCCGACAGGCTTCCG
>CM050522.1:83801382-83833882 GCA_027563665.1 Antrozous pallidus
TGCCTGCCTGCCCTCCCCCCCACCACCACCCACCCCGAGTTATTTTCAGGATGACGGACAGGCAGGCCAGGGGAAGTGAGAGGGTAGCCGAGCGGCTCGGGTGGGGTGGGGAGGGGTGGGGCAGCCCAGGTGGGGGCTAAAATACTGGGAGGGGAGCCTCCTCCTCGGGGAGGGGGGATGGGAGCGGCACACCCAGGCGCAGGGAGACCCGCTGCCCCCACAGGCCCTCGGGGGGGGGGGGGGGGGCCCTGCTATGCAGGCTGACCGCCCAGGCCTCGGCGTCAACGCAGGAGAGCCCGGCCAGAGGCACAGCTGGAAGTCGGGGTCCAGACCCCAATGGCCTCCCCACCCCCCTCTCCTCCCAGCTCCCCCCACCTCCTCGGCCCAACTGATCCGCTGAGCCTGCTCCACCCGGGGCGGCAGGCAGACCCGCCTGAGCAGGGCCAGGGCCGGGGCAAGGGACAGAAGGTCCCGGGTGGGGAGCCCCAGGTGCCTAGCAACGGAGTGAGGGTGGGACCTGGCCCCGGGGGAGCGCGCTTCCCCCCCCCCAGCCCGGGCTGGCCTTGAGGGTTGGACCCCTGACCTCCTCCCCTGGAGATGAGCCGGCCCGGCTGTCGGTCAGCTCCAGGCCGGAGGCAGCCGAACCCGCCCGGCCGCCCTCCGGTCCAGACGGACAGCCACGCTGGGGAATGGCCCTGCCCTGGCGCCTGCCCGTCAATCAGGGGAGACCAGGACGAGTGGACACACCTGGAAGCGGCTGGATGTTCTATGGAGAGCCTCTTTTGTGTCCTCCCCTAACATCTCCCCCTTAAACCATCTGGGGCAGCCGGAACCGGTGTGGCTCGGAGGACAGAGCGTCGGCCTGCGGACTGAAGGGTCCCGGGTTCGATTCCGGTCAAGGGCATGTACCTGGGTTGCGGGCACATCCCCAGTGGGAGATGTGCAGGAGGCAGCTGATCGATGTTTCTAACTCTCTATCTCTCTCCCTTCCTCTCTGTGAAAAATCAATAAAATGTATTTTTAAAAAAATAAAAAATAAACCCTTCGGGGCAGAGGGCCCAGCGCCCCTCCCCATGGAGCAGACGGGGCCTCTCCTTCCCCGTCCCCCCGCTCCCCGCCCTGTGCCACCATCATCAGCCTCACTCCCAAGCTCCGGGCCCTCCTCGACCTCCGTACCCCGTTTCCTAAACCGGCTTCCTTTCGCAATTACTTCTCCTTCCCCCTCATCTACCCAGCACACGTCCTCCTCCAGTCGGGGTCCTGGCTCCGAATCCTCAGCCGGAACGGGGCACCCAGGTCCCGGCTGACCCCACGGCCTCACGGGGCCGGCGTGTCCCCACCGCCCGCGGCAGGGTCCTGAGTCACCCTCTGGCTCGGCCACTCAGCAGGCCCGCCCCCACCCCCCGCCCCCCCGGCAGCCCAGGCTGGCTAGTAGGCACCGGGGACCCGGAGAATTCGGACACAGGAGAGAGGAAGTAGGATGCCCTGGGTTAAGGGGCTCTCCCCGCCCCCCAAAGGCAGGTCCACACCACTCCTGGGTTCCAGAATCGGCCTCATTGGGACAGAAATCTCTGCAGGTGGAGCGGCAACAAAGATCTCAAGATAGAATCATCCGGGTTAGGGGGGCCCCTCACCCAAAGAGCAGTGTCTTCTTTTTATTTTTTTTTTATTTTATTTTTCACAGAGAGGAAGGGAGAGGGATAGAAAGTCAGAAACATCAATGGGAGAGAAACATCCATCAGCTGCCTCCTGCACACCCCCCACTGGGGATGTGCCCGCAGCCAAGGTACATGCCCCTGACCGGAATCGAACCCGGGACCTTTCAGTCCGCAGGCCGACGCTCTATCCACTGAGCCAAACCGGTTCGGCCTTTTTATTTTTTTTAATATTAATCCTCACCAAAGACCGTTGCCCGCTGGTTTTCAGAGAGAGTGGAGGGAGGGAGACGCAGAGAGAGACACGGTGTGGAGAGACACACCCGTTGGCAGCCTTCTGCTCGCTCGATGACGGGGCCGGGGGTCAGGCCCGCAGCCCAGGTGTCCTTGACTGGACTTGAACCCGGGACTTTTCAGTCCGCAGGCCGCCCGCCGCTCTACCCACTGAGCCAACCGGCCTGGGCAACAGTGACTTCCTGAGACCGAGGAGGACAGAGACACAGGGAGGAGAGTGTCAGCGGCCGCTGGTGCCCAGGCCAGAGCGGGCGGTTCCAGTCTCCATTTCCGATCCCCACGCTGAAAGTTTGGGGGACTCCCCGCCAGCGGCTCCTGGCTCTTTAAGAGACACGGACACGCCACCCCGAGCTCCCGGGACTGGGCCACCAAAAGCCACTGGGAAACCGACACCCGAACCCGAGCCCGAAGCAGCACGCGCTGCGGTCCCCACCTTCCCCGGGCCCAGTGGGAAAGGGGGTCCCCACACCCCCCTCCTCGACTCCCCTCCCCACAGCGGCCCATCAGAGCCCGGCACCCCATCTCCTGTCATCCGGTCCTGGGACACTGCCCTCACCCCAACTCTGCCCGCCCGCCCCTCTCCGACCCTCACAGGCTCCGAGCCAGAGCTGGGCACGGCAGGGGCGAGGAAAAGCCAAACGGGGCGGCTCAGCGGATGGAGCGTCGGCCTGCGGACTGAAGGGTCCCGGGTTCGATTCCGGTCAAGGGCATGGACTTTGGTTGTGGGCACATCCCCAGTGGGGGGCGTGCAGGAGGCGGCTGATCGATGTTTCTCTCCCATCGATGTTTCTGACTTTCTATCCCTCTCCCTTCCTCTCGGTAAAAAAAACACACAATAAAATGTAATTTTTTAAAAAAAAGAACCCTCTTCCCCGGGGCAGAGAGGGCTGAGGAAAAGGAACCCCCCGCCGGGCACAGGGGCTGCGGGCCTCTGAGGAGGGGGCTGGGTAGGGAGTGGGCACCTGGGCTGCCAGGCGAACCCCCAGGTCAGATCACCTGCCAGACCCCCCGCCTGCTCTCTCCCCCCCAGAGCAGAGTGCCCCCACCCCCACCCCACCCCCACCCCCAACCCCACCCCACCCCCACCCCCACCCCACCCGCCGCTCCGGCTGGGCCTGTGCACACTCCCCACCCGGCGGTGACCTCACCCCCAGGGGAGACACCGGACACGTCTGGACGGGCCCGAGGTCCTGCCCGCAGTGAACGCTCCGTCCCCCCGTCCAGCTTCCCTCCCGAAGCTCCCCTCCGCCTCCATCTCCGCCCGGGGCTGGACTCCGCTCCGGCCCTTCCCGTCCCCGGGGGTCCTCTGAGCCCCCTCCCTCCATCGGGGTCCCGAGCAGGGAGCCCCCTGTGCCCAGGCAGCGGCGGGAAGAGCCGGCTGGCCTGGGAACCGGGGGGCGATGGAGCCCAGGGCCAGGAAGCCTCCTGGGTGGGGGCTGGGGGCCCAGAACCCTCTCCCCGGACCCTCTGCCTCGCTGGCCTCCTTGGCTCCCGGGCCTGGCCGGGGAGAGCCGGCACAAGAGGCGGCTTTGAAGCAGGAGGGAGGGGAGGGGATGGAGGGACCGGCTGCTCAGAAATCCCCTCCTCTGACACCATGGCAACCAGGCAGCTGGGGGAGCCCTGTGAGCTGGGGAGGTGGGCCGGGGGGAGCGCCCTCTGCTCCCCTCTCCGGGCCTCAGTGTTGGCGTCTGGAAAATGGGCGCACCCTCCCCGCTGCCGGCTCCTGCCAGCCCAGGTGCTCCGGAAGCCGAGGCCCAGGTGGGACTCGGGAGGGGGAAGCGGGAGGGGAGGGCGGGGCCGGGGGGCCCTGTAACCTCCTGCAGCTGGGGCTCGGCCAGGCGCCGGGGTGCCCGGGGTGCCCGGGAGCGGGAGGCAGGTGAGGCACAGAGGGGCTCCGCGGTGAGAGGTCTGGGGCCGTGGTCGGCAAACTGCGGCTCGCGAGCCACATGCAGCTCTCTGATCCCCGGAGTGCGGCTCTTCCACAAAACACAACGGCCTGGGCGAGTCTGTTTGGTTTTTTTTTTTTAATATATTTTATTGGTTTTCAACAGAGAAGAAAGGAGAGGGGGAGAGAGTGAGGAACGTCGACGAGAGAGAAACGTCGATCAGCTGCCTCCTGCACCCCCCCACACACCCACACCCACACACACAGGGAGGGGCCCACCTCGGTTGGGGTACATGTCCTTGACCGGAATCGAACCTGGAACCTTTCAGTCCGCAGGACGATGCTCCCTCCACTGAGCCCCACGGGCCTGTGAGTTATTCAAAGGCAAACGTGTGTGCTTCCGGAGGAAGGCCCTTGCCCAGGGACAGAAAGAGCGGGGGCCGGGCCTTCCGCCCTGCAGGTCCCGGGGACGCGGGAGGCGGGACCAGCTTCACGGGCCCCCACGGCGTATCCCTCCATCACCACGGACCCACGGGGACCCCAGCCCTCAGCACAGGGGCCGCACTGACCAGCACGGCTGGGCCACCCACAGGGGAGGGGGTGCTCTCTCCGGGGCAGGCCGCCCGGCTGGCGGGGCCAGTTCCTCCGGGCATCCTCCTGCACAGAAAGGTCACGGGGCCGACCCCAGTCGGGTGTCCGGTTCCATCCCGTCAGCGTGCGTCCGGGAGACGGCGCTCTCTCCCACCCCCACTTTCTAACACCGGCTCTAAAACCTCCCGCGGCTTTAAGTGGAAAGGTGGGCGGGGGGTGTCGGACCGCAGGGCGACACGGGGGGCCTCCCCCGGACCCCCGGACTCCGGCGGCCCCCGGGGACCAGCGTGCAGCCCGCCGCTGGCTCAGGCGCCGACACCGACCGATGGACCCGGAGGTCAGGGTTCGACTCCCAGTCAGAGCCCAGCCCAGGGTGTGGGCTCCGTCCTGTGTGGAGCGCACAGGAGGCCCCGGATCCCCGGTTCTCTCCTCACTGATGCTCCTCTCTCCTCCCTCCTCTCTCCCTCTTTCCTACCCCGCCCGCCCCCCTTCCTTTCCGAAGTCAAATACGCATAATGCTTTTAAACCAGGGCGTAAGAGGCTGCGTTTCAGGACACAGACAGGGTCAGGGGTCAGGCCCCACCCGAGCAGCTCACGTGCCCGCGGGGAGAGCACTGGCCGGACACGCACCCCACACGCCCCGTTTAAGGCTCCGCGATGCCCCTGGTGTCCGAGGTGCTGAAACACGGACACAGTCCATCCTGGGACCGGGGGGAAAGGGGCTGGACATGGCGACCCCCCAACCCTGGGGAGGGGGCTGGGAGAGGCTCCCGTGGGGCCCCCGATCCCGGGGTGCTCCTCACTGAGAACCGAGGAGGCGGCCAGGCCGCCCCCCCCCGCCCCCGCACCACTGCCTCTGCCGCACCCTTTCCCAGACCGATCGGGGACCCCCACACACACCGCTGCCTCTGCCGGACCCTTTACCAGACCCATCGGGGACCCCCACACACACCACTGCCTCTGCCGGACCCTTTACCAGACCGATCGGGGACCCACACACACACCGCTGCCTCTGCTGGACCCTTTCCCAGACCGATCGGGGACCCACACACACAGCACTGCCTCTGCCGGACCCTTTACCAGACCGATCGCAACAACCGTCCCTCGGCTCACCCTCGGGCCAGGCCCTTTTTAATAAAACACTTTCCACACCAAGAACCACTTTCAAATGGCACCAAGGATTCGGGGTTCCGGCAATTCTCTGGGGGGCCAGCCCCGAGAGCCGGGTCCCCAGGCCAATCCCGATGCCCGGCCCTCAGCGTCCACGAGGAGGGACTGTGTGTGGACCGGGAGAAAGTGGGGGTTTCCGGAGGCGAAGCTGGGGCTCGAGAGAGAGAAGGCAGTCAGTCACAGAAGGAGGAGAAGCTGGAGCTCCATCCCCCCAAGCAAGGGTGTCTCTGGGGGCGGCCCTGCGCGAAGCCATGTCCAGCCTGGACAGCGGGCGGTCAGCGGCCGGCCGGAGAGGCAGCAGGTCACCCAGAGGCAGACGGGGGCCCGGGGGTGGGCTCAGGCCCTCCCCCCCGGGCGCTCGGCCAGCAGCGAGGGCGGACTCCGGAGCCAAACCGGGCACCCCCCCACCCCCGTGACCGATGGGGTGCCTGCCCTGGAGCCGCTCCTCCAGCGCCCCCTGTTTCCCTGCCCGGGGACCGCATCCTCCCAGCCTCCCGGACGCCACTTAGGAACTTCCTGAAGCCACTTCCAGGCACGGGGTGTCCTCCTGCCCCTTCCCGGGCTCCTCAGCACCCCAGGACGAAGCCACCCCCACTCCCCACCCCACTGCTTCCCTAGAGCCTTTGAAAGCCGTGATTCTAAGTTCCTGTCACCTCCCCTGGCATGAGAGCCGATCCCGGGGGTCCCGGCCCTTCTGCTCCCTCACCCTGGGCTCCAGACCCGGCCCCCAAGGAGGTGCCAGGTCTCCCCCATCTTTCCCTCGCCTGAGGCGTTGCCCAGTCAATGTCCCCTGAGACCTGGGAGGCCCGGGTGACCTATAGGAGTTGCAGGCAGAGCTGGTGAAACCCTGGAAGACTCCCTGGGGGAGGCGAGAGGCCTGGCCAACCTTACAGGAAGCAGCAGCTCCAAAAGGCAGCGGGGAAGGCAGGCCCCAGAGAAAAGGGGCAGCTCCCCCACACCAGACCCGACAGCTGCAGTGACCCTGGGACCAGGTGTCACCCACGGGAGCCCCCCTGCGCCCCGCGCCGCGACTCGGAAACCAGTGCTCGCGGGGTCCCCGAAGGGCACGCCGCATGGAGCAGCCGTTTCCGGGGTGAAGGGTGGGAGCCGCGAGCAGGAGCCCACGGCAGCGGCAGCCAGGGGGTGCGGTCAGGGGGTGCGGCCAGGGGGTGCGGCCCACCGCGGCCACACGCGGCCCCTGCACCGAGGAGCCGCTGCGAGGTGGGCAGTGGGGGAGGGGACTAAGAAGTTGGTCAGCCCGGCCAGCGTGGGCTCAGTGGACAGAGCGTCGGCCTGCGGACTGAAGGGTCCCGGGTTCGATTCCAGTCAAGGGCGTGGACCTTGGTTGCGGGCGCATCCCCAGTGGGGGGCGTGCAGGAGGCACCTGATGGATGTTTCTGACTCTCTATCCCTCTCCCTTCCTCTCTGTAAAAATAAAACAGAATAAAAAACATTTTAAAATAAATAAAAGAAGTTTGGTCGGCCCGGCCGCCGTGCCTCAGCGGTTGAGCATCAACCTGTGTGTGAGCCAGGAGCTCCGGGTTCAAGTCCCAGTCAAGGCACCTGCTGGGGCCGTGAGCCCCACCCCCAATGGGGGGCGGGGGGTGCGGGAGGCAGCCGATCCACGGCTCTCTCTCAGCACCGATGTTTCTGTCCCTCTCCCGCCTTCCTCTCTGAAATCAATAAAGATGCATTAAAAAAAAAAAAAAGAAAAAGAAAAAGCAGCAGCTTGCTCCGCGCCACCCCCCCCCCGCCCCCAGGCTCTAGGCTCGGGGTCCCGTGGGCATGAGAGGGCTGTGCGGACCGGAGCCGCTTCTCCCCTAAGCCCTGGCCCTGGCCAAGCCTCCCGTTTTGGGGGGCCCACCGCTGGCCTCTGGTCCAAGCTCCACCAAGGAAGTTCTTGCTGCTTCAGGGCCTGGAGGGGCCAAGTACACCCGGGTGAGGGCGTGGCCTCTCCGTGGCCAGCGATCCTCCAGGGGCGGGTCTGCAGGCGAGTGCGTTTCCCCCCCCCCCCCTCACCCCCCAGAGACAAGCCCCACTCCACCGGCCCCACCTGCGCTGCCCTCCCCGCGGCTGGTGACAGATGTTCCGTTTAAGCAGCTAAATTAGCACAAACTGCACCCGAAGAGATGCCGGCGGTTCCTCCGGGCCTGTCTGCGCGAGGGGGGAGTGGAGTGCGAAATTCCTGCCTCCCCTCTTCTTTTCTTAATATTTTGTTGGTTTTTCACACAGAGGAAGGGAGAGGGATAGAGAGTCAGAAACACCGACGAGAGAGAAACATCCATCAGCCGCCTCCTGCACGCCCCCCACTGGGGATGTGCCCGCAGCCGAGGTCCATGCCCTTGACCGGAATCCAACCCGGGACCCTTCAGTCCGCAGGCCGACGCTCTATCCACGGAGCCACACCGGTCAGGGCTGCCTTCCCTTTTCCGAGAGGGAATGTCTCACTACCCGAGTGAGGAAGGAGGAGTGGCTGCGGCCCGGGGCTCACCTGGGCTCACCGGGAGGGATCGCAGTGTCCGGTAAACCCGCGTCCCAGGGCCTCGGGCGCCCGCGAGGGGCTGAGGCTGCGCGGGCCTCTGTTCTCAGCCTCAGTGTCCAAGTGGGTGACAAGGACCCCCTCCGGCCTCCCCCACCACACAGCCGCCAGCGGTGTGCCCAACGAGAGCCCCTGGGCACGGCCAGGCCGCGGGGCAGCCGGCGCAGACTCCGCGTGGCGGGGACGTGGGCCAGGGCCACCTGCGGCCGAGGGGCCCGCGGCCTGACGCCGGCCTCCTGCCCGCTGCCCGTTTCCCACCCGGAGGGGACCGCCACCCCCCGCCTCAGGCCCAAGCGGGAGGGCGGGGGCGGGACAGGCCGAGGAGCCGGCCCAGGGCCCGGCTCAGCCCCAGCCACGGGTCCCCGGGCCTCCACGGAGCCTGCTGTTGGCGGACCCTGTGTCCTGCCTCCCGGCCGGCAGGTGACCGACCCCCCCACACCCCTCCCCCCGGACAGACAGGCGACGGAGCTCTGCGGGAGCGAGGACACAGCCCCCCCCACAGCCCAGCGGGGGTGCAGGCAGGCACAGAGGTGGTGGTCTCCGGCCGAGGGCACAGCACGGACGGCAGGCCCCGCCTGGCCGCCTGACCCGAGTCCACTCGGATTCGTCACACGCCCGCCAGGGCCCGGAATGAGCCGCCATCCCCCTGCCGCACAGCGGCCCGCACAGCCCACCGCAGAGGCCAGGCGGCCCGTGAACACGCACACGCGCGCACACATGCACACACACATGAACACACACACACATGCACGCACATACGTGAACGCACACACACAAGCACACAGACACACCTGCACGAACACACATATGCATGCACACAAACACACACATGCATGCGCACACATGAGCACGCACACAAACACACAGACACACCTGCACGAACACACATATGCACGCGCACACATGCATGCACACACATGAACAAGCACACAAACAAGCACACAGACATACCTGCACGGACACACACATGCACACACGCACATCAGCACACGCATCCCGAAGTGGACGGTGAGGGCTGCGGCCTGGGATGGCCGGCTCCCACACAGGCGCCTGTCCTCCGGCCTCGCCCTCAGCTCCTGCGGCCCGACAGCATGGGGACGCCTGGCCCCACACGCTGCCCTTCCCTTCGGGGGAGGCCGCGGGGTCCCTCTCCAGGTGGGTGAGAGCAGCCGGCGGGGAAGGTTCCAGCAGCAGCGTCACCTGCTCCTGTGGTGTCCGGATGTCGGGGAAAGATTCCCCCAAAGACACAGCGGAAACCCCACGTCCCGCTGAAGGCCGAGGCTGCCTGGGCCGTGTGGGAGAGCACCCCCTGGGGCAGGCCCGGAGCCCGGCCGGAGAGGCTCAGGTGTGAGCGTCAGCCTATGAACCAGGAGGTCGGGGTTCGATTCCAGGGCGGGGCACAGGCCCGGGTTGGGGGCTCCATCCCCAGTGAGGGGCGTGCAGGAGGCAGCCAGTCATGATTCTCTCTCATCACTGATGTTTCTCTCTCCCCGTCTCCCTTCCTCTCTGACATCAATAAAAAAAATTTTTTTTTTTTTTTCCCAAAAAAAGCGCCAGAGATGGGCCTGGTGGCCAGAGCGCAGGGACCCCGGAGTCAGAGGCAGGTGCTCCTCGTAAGAGTGTTATTCGCAAACCCCCCGCTTCCCCGCCCGACGCCCTGGTGGCACGTGGCTCTGTCATTGGCTCCTGCAAGGGGCACACAGACAGGACACCCTGCCGGCTCCTCCCAGCCACCCGGACGCCCCACTTCGCAGGTGGAGCAACTGAGGCGCAGGCGCAAGGCCAGCGGCCCGAGGCACCCTGTTCGGGAGGGAGGGGGGCCTTTCTCCCCACCACTCAGCAGAGGTGCTGCCCCGGCCCTAGTTCCGGTGCTGAGCCCAGAGCCTGGAGCGGAGGCCTACGCTGGCCCATCACCCCTCGAGCCCCACCTCCTGGAGAGAGAAAGTCGGGGCACCCCCGGTGGCCCTGCCTGAGGGGAAGGGGGGGACTCTAGGTGGCAGGGAGTGAGCAGACTGACAGGTGCTGCAGGCACAGAGACCTGCACCCCATGATCGTGCCCGTGGGAGCAGCAGCTCAGACCTGGAGGGGCCCTGCCTCTCACCCACGTGGCTGCCACGGGTTCCTCTCCCTCCCAGCTGTGGAGGGGGCCCCCAGGGAGGGCACCTGGGCATTCTCTAAATCAGGGTCAGCTGAATCCAAGGCGCCAGGCAGAGCCGCATCTTGGAAACCATCCACCAAAAAAGGCTGGATGCGGTATCAGTACTGACTCTTAACTTGCTCCAGGTGGGGGTGGGGGGGCGCCTTGAAATGTAGATTCAGCCGAGCCCCGGAATGAGGGAATGGGTGGGGCCTGGGCCCATTTAAGCTCCTTTGATTTTAAGTCTTTCCCTGTAAAACCCCTTTTTATTTTGGTATAAACGAACACGCTGCGTTTGGGTTGGGATTCCTGTCTCTCCATCAGAGAGCAGAGATTCCACCCGGCCCCAGCTTTATCTCTACTTCTGTGTCCTCTGTTCTTTTCTATTATTTCTCAGTCCCCAGCTCCTCTACTCAGTAACTGGACCCACTCTCTGTCCACACTGGACGTGGGAAGGAGAGAAAATCCACCCAACACCCAGCAGCAGCCAAGCCGGGCCGGGGAGGGAGTCAGGTGCCCCTGACCCTGGGGGCCAGGGGCAAATCGAGAGTCAGAGAGTTTGGGGGCAAGGAGGAGGGTCTCGGGACATGGGTGTCATGAGCATGAGGGACTGGGACCATCCGTCAGCGCCCTCCTCCCCGGCGGGGGGGGGGGGACATGGACCCGGAGCTCTGGCGCGGCGAAGGCGGGGCAAGTCCAGGCCCCGAGGGCGGACGGACGGAGGGACAGAGGACGGGTGGCAGCTGTCCCTGGCCCCCCGCCTGCCCGGCCGCTCTCACCGACACGGCGTGTACAACACACAAGCCCGCAGAAGTTCCGAGGCCCGCAGACACGGAGCAGACACGGAGCAGACACAGAGCAAACACGGAGCAGACACGGAGCAGACACGGAGCAGGCGTGTGAAACACCCACTAATCTCATGTGCGCCACAGAGACCCACAACGAACCCCACGACACAGAAACGCGTCTCAGCAGCGCGGACACCCCCAAAGCCTGCGGCCGGCAGCTGGGAGCCTGGTTTGGCGCCCCCCCGACCCCCAGTGCACACACCTGCAGCCCACACCCGCCGCCCGCCCACCTGCCCGCCCGCCCACTGCGCCCGCGTTTGCCGTTCTCTCTCTTTTGGTTTCAGAAACCAGAACGGCCGTGGCAGCTCCAGGCTGCGGCCCAGAGGCCCCGAGATGGGGGGGGGGGTGTCAGTGACGGGAGGGGGGGCGGGGGGGGCTCATCCAGGTCTCTCCCTCGGGCATGTTTCAGGCGCGGGGCCGGGCGGGGCACTCGCCGGGAGAAGCCACAGCCCTGGACTTCAAGGAGCCAAAATGCCCAACGTGAGGGTGTCCAGGGAGAGGAGAGCACCCCACAGTGGGGTTTGGGAGGGGGGTTCTCCGTCCACCGAGCACCTCTCAGAGCCGGATTCTCGGCTGAGAGCTTCGGGCCCCTCTGAACCTCTGTCCTCGGTCAGACGCCCGCTTCTAGAGACGAGATAACAGGCGGGGGGCTGGGGTGGGGGGTCTGCACAGCCGGGTGAGGCAGGACTTGAACCAGGTCTCAGAGGGTCCAGGCTGCACCCCCCCCCCCAGCCCAGGGACAAGCTGGCAGCCACCCCACCGAGCGACAGCACCCCAGGCCACGCGGGGGTGAGAAAGGGGTCGCGGGTGCGGCGTGCACCCAGACGGCTCCGCCAGGCCCGCACCCAGGGGGCCCCGGGCGCGAGGCGGGCCCCGGGCGGCCGCAGCCCGGACGGGAGGAGGGCAGGGCTCAGGGAGGCCGGCCCCTGGCTCAGCACCGCGCTCAGGCCAAGACTGGTTCTCACCTTTTTAAACCCCCGGGAGGAAGCTCTAAGAACGGGATTCCGGGACACACAACAATCCTGTGAGATTCCGGTTCACTTTCCCCAGCACACCGTCCCGGGCACAGCCGTGCGAGCGCGCACCGGCCGGCTCCCGGCTCCCGCCGCCAGGCCAGAGCTCACAGTTGCGACAGAGCCCGTCTGGCCCCCGAGGCCTGCTCTGGGGGGGGGGTGGCAGTGGCAGCTTGTCAGCAGGAGGGTCACTGAGGGGCCTCAGCCGCAGGGCTGCGGGGCTTGGGGTCTGGGCACCTGCCTCACCCAGGGCCCCCCGCACCAGCACCCCCCCCCCCAGCACCAGCTTTCCCGGGTGACCCTCCCCGCAAACTCGGGCGGCCACGGCCACGACCACGGCCTGAACACAGGACGGGCCACGCGGGCCCGGCGCTCTGGGAGGAGGAGGGCGTCTCCTCCAGGGAGGGGGTCACCCCGGTCCCCTGGGCCTCGGCGGGAAAGGGCTCACATGAGGCCGGGGGTGGGGGCTCCCCGTGGCTCCTCCCGTTCTCAGGCCCCCAACCAGGCTCGGCCGAGCCCCCAGTCCAGGCACCGAGACGCCCATTTCCGGGGCCCAGACCACGGTCCCTCACTCTCCACGCAGAACACCGCACCGCTCGCGGTTTCAGCCGGACCACGGCGCGCGCCCCGCACAACCGGTTCGCCCGCGCCGGGCCAGACCCACGCCGGGGGCCGAGCTCACAGCCCTGCGGCTCCCCGGACTCCGGCGGCGGCTCACACCCGGTGCCGCGTGGAAACGCCAATGCCCGGGAATCCTGTGTCTTTTCATCCCCGCCCCCCGAAGGAGCTCGTCCAGGCCCCCCTCCTCACCACCTCCCCGCCGGAGCGAGCGCCACAGACGTGCCGCAGTCTGTCTGCGCCCCGGGGACATCGGCGCTTTCGGGTAAAAAGAACGAATTTCTCCACCCCAGAGACCCGACCGCCCCTCCCCCATGGAGAGCACGTGAGCCAAATAAAACGATTTCTAAAACCAATGGGGCCCAGCCAAGACCGGTGTGGCTCAGTGGGTAGAGCATCAGCCTGCGGACTGAAAGGTCCCAGGTTCGATTCCGGTCACAGGCATGTACCTTAGCTGTGGACACATCCCCAGTGGGGGGTGTGCAGGAGGCGGCTGATGGATGTTTCTCTCTCATTGATGTTTCTGACTCTCTGTCCCTCTCCCTTCCTCTCTGTGAAAAATCAATAGAATATATTTTAAATAAATAAGTCAATAAATAAATTTTTAAAAATAAAGTGAATGGCGCCCGGCTGGGGCGGCTCAGTGGTTGGGTGTCGACCTAGGAACCAGGAGGTCCGGGTTCGGTTCCCGGTCAGGACACAGGCCCGGGGTGCAGGCTCCACCCCGAGTGGGGGGCGTGCAGGAGGCCGCCGGCCCCGGTTCTCTCATCACTGATGTTTCTCTCCCCCCCTCCTCTCTGACATCCGTTAAAACGTCTCTCCCGTTCTAATCTGCCCACAAGAGCAGAGCGGCGAGGCGCCCTGTGGCCGTGGCATCAGCCGGCCCTCCTGTCTCTGCTCCGGCCGCCCGGTGCCACGAACCCCGGCCTGGGGACCACAGAGCCTCCTGCTCGCACCCGGGACTCGCCGGCCTCCTGAAGGCCACTCTCCACTCCACAGCCCTCCGGCCACCACCCGCTGCGGGTCCCTGCTGGCCCGAAGCTCTGGGCCCGGCCCCCAGCCCCTCGCCAAGCAGCACGGGCCTGACAGTTACCCCCCTTCAAGAGGAGGATTCAAGCAATCCAGGCGGGAAGGGACCCGGGGTGCCAGGCCCTGCGGGACCCGGAGCCGAAGTCTCGGCCGGGAGGGCTGGTGTCCCTCTCTCGAAATCGATCCGGCGAGACCATGGCTCCCGAGTGGTGAGGAAACTGAGCCGAAGTGGAGAAGGGCAGGGGTAGGGATAACAGCAGGTACGGGGGGCCTGAGGCCGGGTTCGCCGCCCGGCGAAGCGAGGGAAATCAGAGGGGGCTTCCCGGAGGAGGGGGCCTCTGGACCAGCTGCCCCGGGAAGGACAGGCTCAGAGGAGGGAAGGCTGGGGGCGGGGCAGGCTGGGGCACCCAGGACACAGGGTGGGGCAGGGAGAAACGCGGGGAGGAGAGGGGGGAACCTGTCTGTACAGTGTCCCCACAGTCCAGCCGCCCCATCTGTTCTGCAGGAGGACCCCCGCCGGGGTGGTGCGGGCACGAGGCTGGGCGGGGGTGCCCTCCGGGCTCAGGCCGCGGAGCGAACGCCAAGCTCTCTGCCGGCATCAGCGCCCTCAGGAGCACCCGCCGGAAGCCGCCCCAGCCGCGCGCGCGCGCGCGCTCTTCCCCCATCAGCAGACGGCGGCCGGGTCCTAATTAGTTTAATTAAAGCCAAGGTCGCTGCCGGGCGTTGGGAACAAAAAAATAAAATAAAGCAGCCCCTGCCAGCTCCCGGGGGGCGTGCCAGAGGCACCCGGCCGCCCGGCCGCACACAGCAGGTGCTCAGTACGTGCACGCTGCCGTTGAGCCCCTTGAGGGCCACCGATCCAGCTGAAATCGACTCAAAGGGGCGTGGGGGGCACTCCAGAAGCTTCCTCCTGAAAGATGATGTCACCACGGGGAGCCGGCCTGGCCTGAGCCGACGGGACGTCACAGAGGCCTGCGAGCGGGACTGCAGAGCGATGCCGGCCGCTCCGTCGCCGGGTCCCCACGGTCAACAGGCACGCGCTGCCCGCCCGCCCAGCCCCTGGACACACACACACACGCACGCCATGAACACCCCAAGAAACAGGCCAGGAACGCCCCTCAGAAAGCCAGCAAGCCCGGGCGGGGGCAGCCCTGAAGCCACACTTTGCTTAAGGGGTCCCCGACGGAGACCGAAGTTCAAGTGTGTTTTGCCACCGACCCCCAGCGTGGCCTGGGCCTAGCGAGCCTCCCCGTGCCCGCACAGCCACTGGGGGTCAAGGCGAGGTCTCTGCCGTCGTGAATACCCAGGCGGAGCCATATCTCACTCCAGACCCAACTCGCAGGCCCGGAGCACCTGAGCCACCCCTGCCTGCAACAGCCCCCCTCTGAGAGGGCAGGTGGGGAGGCCAGCCCTCATCCTCCTACAAGGACCGGAGGCGCAGCGTCCCGGGGACCTCCTCCCTCACTGGACCCTCACAACGTGGCCAGGAGGTGGCTCCATCATACAGATGGGGAAATTGAGGCCCCAAAGCTGGTCACCTACCTGGGAAGTGACAGTGCCCGGTTTCCACCAGAGCATGTGGACACGAAGATGCGCAGACACCCACCCACCTGGTTCTCCTGCCACACAGCCCCCGTCAACCCCCCTGCACCCCCCTGCACCCCCCCCTGCACCCGGGGCCAGGGCAGGGGGTGCCCACCGACGGCTCCAGGCCTCTGCACCTCCAGCTCAGGGGCTGGGCCAAGCCACCTGCCCCGGCCAGCCCTTCTCCCCATCCCGCCTGAACCCCAGCTGGGGGGGGGGGGGGGGGCAGCTCCAGGTCCCAGCGGCCCGCCAGACCCAGCCTCGTCAATATAGACCCACTCAGCCCACACGGTGCCCCGTGCCCCGTCTCCCTGCCACGCAGGTGGAAACCCGCCGGGTGCGGGGGCAGCAAGCCCGGGCAGCCCCTGCCATTAGCCAGAGGCGGGCACTCCCACTCCGGGCCCTGCTCGGCCTCAGCACCCTCCTTCTCCTGTTGGCGGGCGGGGGGCAGAGGAGGGGACTGGATCTGAGACCCCACTCTGTGGGCTGCGGGCACCGGCAGAGTCTAAGGACGGTGCTGGTTTGGGGGAGCCCTGAGAACCAGGCTGCAGTGGGTGGCCCACCTCCTAGGTCCCTGAGGGGCTGGGAGGACTGTCGAGGCCAGCTCACCCTGCCCCCCCCGGGGGGGGGGGGAGATGCCCATCTCCTTGGAAACACATTCGCAGCCAAAGGGCAGAGGCCACCCGCCCCTGGAGGGCAGTGACTCACTCCAGCCCCTTCCCCGTCACCCTGTGAAGGGCCCTTGTGCTCTGAGCTCGCCCCGGGCCATGAGGAAGGGGGACAGGGCAGGGGGGCAAGGGCAGGGAGACCAGGCGCCCCGCTGGGGACCCTAAAACCATGCTGGGTGGGGGTCCCACGACCCCAGGAAGGCGGAGGACAGCCTCGATTGCCCCTAAGTCTCCGCCAAGTTCCCTTTAAAGCGACAAGAAAGGCAGCGCCTGGCGGCGGAGCAGACATCTTCCTACCAAACAGCGGCCACCGGGGCCTCGGCCACGACAAAGCCACCCGCGAGGGCGCCCACCGGTGGCTCCAACGGGAGGAGCGAGGGGGCTCCCTTCACACCAAGTTGCGTGGGGGCCCGAGGCCGGCCCAGCCCACGGCGGTCGGTCGGGGAGGAGGCGCGGAGGCCGAGATGGGGCGGCGCCCCGGACCCACCCGCTCCCTCCGCCCTGAGGGCCTCCCCCCCACCCCCGGGGCCGCGCCCCAGCCCCGCAGCGCCGGCCCGGCCTCCCCCGCATCCAGCCCCGGTGCGGAGCCCGATCCCCGCGACGCCGCTCGAGGCCCCGGGAGCAGCGAACTCCCCCCGGGGTCGGACGGGGGCGGGGGGGGCCTTGGCCGGCCTCCGCCTCCGGGAGCGCGCGCGCGCGGCCGTGGAGGGCGCCCCGCCGGCGGGAGGGACTCTCACCCCGGGCAGGGCGCACGGGCGGCGCGCCCTCGGCTGCAGGGACTTCGGTCAACTTCGCGCCTTCCCCGAGTGGCCCCCCCTCGGACGAGCCGGCTCCGCGACCTGGGATGCGCTCCCGCCCCCCGCACCCCCCCACCCCGAGCCCGGCCACCGTCCGGGGACCGCCAGAGGCTGCGATCTCCGGGTGCGCCCCCCCCCCCCCGCCCCGCAGCCCGAGGCCCGGTCCCGCCCGCGCCCTGAGCCTCACCTGGGACATCTGCGGGCGGAAGTTGATGTCCTTGAGGTCGATGGAGCCGGGGGACAGGTTGTGCAGCAGCTGGCACAGCAGCACCCCGTCGCGCAGCGCCTGCGCCAGGTCGAAAGCCACGGCCGAGGGCCACACCACGCGGTGGTTGGGCGGCAGGACCCGGCAGTCGATGAGCCAGCGGCCGCACTGCCGCCACTGCTCCATGGCGCCCGGCCCCGCTCAGCGACGCGCGCGGGCCCAAGAGCGGCGGCCGCGGGGCATCCCGCCCGGCCCGGCGGGCTCGGCGGCCCCGGGGCGGGGCTTGGAGCGGGCGCCCCGGTCCTCGCCCCGGTCCTCGCCGCGCTCCCGCCGCTTCCTCCTCGGGCTCCGCGCGGGCCAGCGGTCCCGCCCACGTGCGGCCGCGGGGTGGGCTCCGGGGAGCGCGCCGGGGGTCCCTACCGGGGTCCCCCCTGCCCCGGTTCACACGCACGAGTCCCCGCGGGTCCCGGGCCGGGCTCCACGCCGTCCGCCGCCGCAGCGCTCCGCCACCGGCCCCGCCGCGCGCCGCATTCTGCGCCCGGGGCGCCCCGCCGCCGCCGCCGCCGCTCCTGCCCCGCCCGAGACAAAGGCCCGGCGGGTCGCTGGCTCCGCGCGTGTCCCGAGCCCGGGCCGCCCTCGCCGCCGCAGCCGCCGCTTTGTTCCCGCCGCCTGCGGGCTCCGAGCTCCGCGACCCCGCGCTCCGGCTCCGAGGCGCAGCGATTCCGGGTGCGGGGGGCGCGGGGGGCGCGAGGGGCGGGGCCACCGCCGGGCGGGGCGGAGGCGGGGCCTATTCTGGCTCCTCCCCCATCGGGCGCCGCGCCGCCCCCATCCACTTCCTGCCCCGCGGCCTCCCGCAGAAAGTTGCGGAGGACCGGACCCCGGGGCCGGCCTGCCTCCCGCCAGCGGCACCCGGACTTTGGGGAGCTCTGCGCCCGGGGCCAGCGGCCTCCCAGGGGGGTGCTGATGACCGGCCCGCCTCCCGCCAGCGACACCCGGACTTTGGGGAGCTCTGCGCCCGGGGCCAGCGGCCTCCCGGGGGGGCTGATGGCCGGCCGCTCCTCTGCTTTCCGCTCGTTCCGCCCTGGGAACCTGGAGGGGCCCATGCCGCGCTGGCTGCCCCGCGTGGCCCTCGGGAAGGACAGCCACCGGAGGGGCCGCCGATTGGGGGAGGCCTCCCGCCCCCTCCGCCCACCAGGCGGCCCCGCGGGATGACTTGAGGCCGGCGGTGCGCGGACGGATGGGCACGCACCCCCAGTTCCGTGCCCATCCGCCCGGATTGGCAGGAAGCCCCCCTTCCGGCCCCTCACAGAGGCAGAGACACCCCCCCCTCCGGCCGCCTTCGGACCCAGGGCCAGCACTGACCACCCGCAGCCGCCCTGAGGGCCAGGCCGGGGTTCGGGCTGGAGCAGGTGAGATGAATAACGGGGAGAGAGGGAAGGGGAGGGGGCCAGGCCGGCCTGGGGCACGCCCTCCCCTGCCGGCTGCTGGGTCCCCTTACCCTGCCCTTACCTCCTCCCTGGGCCTGTCAGGAGGGGGGACAGGCTCCGCGCAGGTGGCCTCCTGCGACATGGGAGGGGGGCTTGGGGACCTAAGAGCCCATCTGGCCGCCAAGTAGATCCTGACTCAGCTGCCAGGAGCCCGGGCCCTCTCGGAGAGGCAGGTGGGGGGCAAACAAGCTCGACCTCCCTCCCCCCCAGCCTTGGACATTGTGGTTGAACCTGCACATTGGTCCGCGGGGGCGGCACTGGGCAGACTGACACCTCGCACTTCATTTCCAGCCGAGAGGGTCCCCTGGGGCCTCTGCTCTGAGCCCTGCCCCTTTCCCCGACTGAGGAGGAAGCTTGGGGCCTGCTGCGGAGAGGGGTGAGGGGAGCTGGCCTCGGAGGGCATGCAGGGCCGAGGAGGGGGAGAAGAGGAGGGAGAGGAGGAGGGGGGGAGGAGGAGCAGGAGGAGGAGGAGGAGGAGAGGGGGAGGAGAAGAGAAGGAGGAAGAGGAGAAGAGGAACAGGAGGAGGGGAGGAGGAGGAGGAAGAGAAGGAGGAGGGGAAGGAAGAAGAGAGGAGGAGGAGAGAGGGAGGGAGGAGAAGATAAGGAAGAAGAGGAGGAGAGGAGGAGGAGGAGCAGGAGGGGAGGAGGAAGTGGAAGAGGAGAGGGAGAAGAAGAGGAGGAGGAGGAGAGGGGGAGGAGGAGGAGGAAAAGGGGAGGAGGAGGAGGGGAGGAAGAGAGGAAGAGGAGGAGGAGGAAAGGAGAGGAAGAGAAGGAGAGGAGGGGAGGAAGAGGAGGGGAGGAAGAGGAGGAGAGGAGGAGGAGGAGGAGAGTGGGCCCCAGGGGCCTGTGAGCTCCCCGCCCCTGTCCAGATCCTTCCCGGAGGAAACGGGTGTGGCACGTGGTGGCTGTGCTCAGGAAGGATCTGGGGGGGGGGGGGGGGGGGCGCCAGCCATGATGGAGACGAAGCAGACCATCTCCCCCCAAAGCCCCTCCAGCCTCCGCTCCGACAGCCAGCCCTCCTCCCCTGGGCAGGGAGAGCACCCACCAGTCGACCCCCTGGGTGGACGCACAGCCCTGATATCCCCGAGGCTCTGCTCGGGCTTGTGGCGGATCTCGGCTCCCCAGCCCCGCGGCGCCCTCTTCGTGGTGCCCCCCCCCAACCACCCACCGTCCCACCCGCAAGAAAGGGGCCTCTGTTCTTGAGGTCTTGGCTTTCCTGCCCGGGCAGAGGACCAACCTAAATGAGGAGCCAGGGACCCACACAGGCTGGGGCAGCCAACCACGCGGGCGGCCCTCTGCTGCCCCCTGGTGCCCATGGGAGGCACTGTCGCCACCTGGCTGCCCCTAACTGAGTGCCTCTGCCCGGCTCCCCTGGGAATAGTCAGGTCCCAGTCACTGTGTGGTTCTGAGCCAATCACAACACTTCCCTGAGTCCCCGTTTGGGGTGTTTTGTTTTGTTTTTTAATATATTTTTATAATATACTAGAGGCCGGTAGCATGAAATAGGCCTTCCTTCCCTTGGCTTCCAGCACCTGTTTTCCTCCAGGACCTGTTTTCTCTCCGGCCAGAGTCTGCCATCTTCATCTTCGCTGCTGCAGCCAGAGGATCCCCTCGCTGCTTCCCCACCCACCCCGCCTCCCCTCTCATAGCAGGCATCCTGCCCTGCCTGGCCACTCCTGGCCTGGAGTGGTTGGGTGGCTGCCATCTTTCTCCTTCTAATTTGCCTATTCCCTCCTGATTGGCTGGTGGGCGTGACAGAGTGGCGGTCGATTTGCATGTTTCTCTTTTATTAGTGTAGATTTTTATGGACTACAAAGAGGAAGGGAGAGGAAGCGAGAGACAGAAATGCCAATGAGAAAGAACCACTGATTGGCTGCCTCCTGCAGGCCCCCTACTGGGGATCGAGCCCCCAGCCCAGGCCTGTGCCCTGACCGGGAATCAAACCGTGACCTCCTGGCCACGGGGCCACACCGACTGGGCAGCTTCTGTTTCTCAAGTGCCAGGAGGCCAACCCAAGGGCTCCGGCTGTGGTCCCTGCAGCGCAGGCTCTCCGGGGTCAGAACGCAGCACCCGGAGAACTCCACAGCCCCCCCACCCCCCGCCCAGAGCTGCCAGTACTGCCCTTGGCCTTGGCGGGAGGCAGCCCCTTCCTGGAGCAAAAGGTGGGCACAGCCGAGGGGAGGTGCCCGCTGGCCCTGCTGCCCGGCCCGACCCAGCGCCAGTGACCTGAGTCCTGGCACATCCCCATCAGCCTGCAGTATACGCACGCCCCGGGCCGTCACCCCAACACCCTGCCCGCCGTGCTCCGTCTGTCTCCGTGGCGCTGTCCGTTCTGGACATTTCTATAAATGGATCCAGTACCATGTGGCCTGGCGTCTGGCTCTTCTCACTCACGTTGTCCAGTGTCCACAGGACTTGGTGCCTGTTTGTGGCTGGTGGTGAGCGAAATCCATTCCAGGCACACACTGTGTTTAAGCCAGTGTGTCTGAAATAGCACTCGGCCGGGAAACATACTGACGAGATGTTCTCCGTTCCCCTTCTCAGGCTGAAGCTCCCGAGACCCACTGTGTGCTGGCCGCTCACGCACATGTCCGCTGGGCACTAACTCCTCCCAGACACAGCTGAGGGGTGCTCCGGTGTCAGCAATGGTATCGTTGAAGAAGGAGACCCAAATATAATTACAAGGTTGCCCAACACTGAACGGAGCATCGAACTTCAAGTTGATTAACAATAAAGACAATTAATAATTCTGTAGCCTTGCCAAAACCGGTGTGGCTCAGTGGATAGAGCCTCGGCCTGCGGACTGAAGGGTCCCGGGTTTGATTCCACTCAAGGCCACGTATCTCAGTTGCAGGCTCGATCCCCCGGCCCCAGTCAGAGCGTGTGAGGGAGGCCACCAACTGCTGCTCTCTCTCCCATCGCTATTTCCCTCCCTCCCTCCCTCCCTCCCTCCCTCCCTCTCCCGCTCCTGCCACTCTCTCTAAAATATCAATGGAAAAATTTCCTCAGGGGAGGACTGACCAAAAGTTAAAAACGGTGAAGGTGGCCCTGGCTGGTGTGGCTCAGTGGCTAGAGCGTCGACCTGCGGACTGAAGGGTCCCGGGTTCGATTCCGGTTAGGGGTGTGTACCTTGGTTGTGGGCACATCCCCAGTGGAGGGTGTGCAGGAGGCAGCTGATTGATGTTTCTCATCGATGTTTCCATCACTCTACCTTCCTCTCTGTAAAAAATCAATAAAAAACATATTTTTTTAAAAAAAACATAAAAATGGTGATGAAGGTGGCCTGGCCAGTTTGACTCAGTGGATAGAGCGTCGGCCTGCGGACTGAAGGGTCCCGGGTTCGATTCCGGTCAAGGGCATGGACCTTGGTTGTGGGCACATCCCCAGTATGAGGTGTTCAGGAGGCAGCTGATCGATGTTTCTCTCTCCTTGATGTTTCTTAGTCTCTATCCCTCTCCCGTCCTCTCTGTAAAAAAATCAATTAAATATATATTTTTAAAAATCTTAATGGTGGAGGTGGTCAGTGTTATGGTATGAGGGTCTCACCAGACACCTCGTGCTTCCCAGCTCCCCAGCCCCTCTCCAACACGTGTGCCGGGGCGTCCTGGGGGGCCGGGGGGGGAGCCTGCCATGCTACCAGGACTGCCTGGCCTTGGCAACAGGAGCCCAGTGCTATGGTGAGTGGGGTGCTGAGAGGCCCGGGCGAGGGGTGCAATGCCCCCCGTGGGACAGGAGGGGATACCTGCGGGAGAGGGGCCTGGGCCGCAGCATCTCAGATGCTTGGATGACGGGAGAGTCATTGCTGGAACCATGGACCCTGATTCCAGCAGCCTCAGTAATGACGTTTCTCGGGTAATGAGAAGACTGAGCACAGACCAGGGAGGAGCCGCTCTGAGTAACCGTTCCTTTAAGATGGGGTGGGATCGCGCTGCTGTGGCTCTGCATGAAAACACCAGCGTGTTTACAGGTGAAATAACGTGATGTCTGGCATCGGCTGCTGTCTGTGTTCTCACAACCTGTCATTTGCTTCCTATTTTGAAATCTGTGTGTGCGTGAGAAACATGACTTGCAGGAAGATGCATCAAGCATTCACGCACAGCCCTAGCGGGTTTGGCTCCGCAGAGAGAGCGCAGACTGAAGGGTCTCAGGTTTGATTCCAGCCAAGGGCACAAGCCCGGGTTGTGGGCTCGATCCCCAGGGCAGGAGGCAGCTGATCAACGATTCTCCCTCGTGATTGCTGTTTCTGTCTCTCCCTCTCCCTTCCTCCCTGAAATCAATAAAGAAATATATATATATTTTTTTAAAATAAAAACATTCATGTACAGCCCGCCAGCATGGCTTAGTGGCTGAGTGTCAACTTATGACCCAGGAGGTCAGAGTTCGATTCCTGGTCGGGGCACAGGCCTGGGCTGTGGGCTCCATCCCGTGTGGGCGTGCAGGAGGCAGCCGGTCCATGATTCTCTCTCATCGGTGATGCTTCTACCTCTCCTCCCTTCCTCTCTGAAATCAATAAAAAATATATTAAAAAACACACACACGCATTCATGTACAGCTCAGTGCAGTGTCTCAGAGTAAGAACCCAGGTACTCAGCACCAAGTCAAGAATCAACTTTGTGCCCCAACTGGTTCGGCTCAATGGATAGAGCATTGGCCTGCGGACTGAAGGGTCCCGGGTTCGATTCCGGTCAAGAGCGTATACTTTGGTTGCGGGTACATTCCCAATGGGGGGTGTGCAGGAGGCGGCTGATCGATGTTTCTCTCTCACCAATGTTTCTGACTCTCTATCCCTCTCCCTTCCTCTCTGTAAAAACTCAGTAAAATATCTAAAAAAAAAGAAAAAGAATAGGATTTTGACGAGACCCCAGACGGTAGCACCCTTTTTGAATTTCACGAAAACCAGCAGGCGGGCTGGCTCTGCCATTACACGCACTCTGTTTCTGTGTGCACGTGTGGGTGTTTTGGTGCGTGCATGCAGTCACTCTCACGCACAGGCACAGGACTCCTGTGGCACTGCCCATGCACTTCCCGATCCAAAGACGGAGCGGGCACTGGGGGCACTGGGGAGTCTCAGGGTGACCTGGGGGGCCTCCTGCTGCCTTGCACACCCTGGGTTGTGTGCGTGCGTGCGTGCGTGTGTGTGTGCGTGTGTGTGTGCGCGTGTGTGTGTGTGTGCGCGCGCACAGCTCCTGGACGTGTCCCTGGGCGTGGCGGCGCTCCATCTGGGACAGGGGAGCCCTCAGACTTAGCGGAAAACAACACGTTTAGTGGAAATGGCGTGTTTTACCGGCTAGTTTTCCTTCCGGCGGCTGTTTATGCTGTTTTCCAAAGGGTTGGGTCCGTGGCCTCGGGCAGCGGGAGGCAGTGACCGGCCCCCACACGCCTGCCGTCGCTGGCACTCGGTCTGGGCAATGTTTCGCCTTGAGACTTCCTGTGGTGTGAGCGGTTTCGTGTTGTTTTGATTTGGATTTTCCTGCTTCCCTTTTTTAAACCATCGGTTTGTCTTTTTCTTATTAAGTGGCAGAAAAATGTTTATGTCTGACGGGAGACCTGCCTGCTTAAAAATGAGCAAGCGGCCAGGGAGGAAGGGAGCTGGGGGAGGGAAAAAAGAGCAATATTGTAATAATCTGAACAATAAAGATTTATTAAATTAAGAAAAAAAGCACACATAGTCATCAAAACTCTTACCAATTACAAAATATCAATGAGAAATTAGAGTTTTCCCATAAACAATACCCAAAGAAATCTAATTTTTCAATCTAATTGTGCAAAAATATACTAACTTTGCTGTAGCTGAGCAGTATTTCTATAATTAATTTCTGGAAATTTTAAAATTGTGACTCCAATATTTTATAATATTATAAAATGAGAACAGAAATTCAGAGCAAATGCCAGGCTCTAGGTCCCATGGAAAGCTACTCAATAAAATTTGATTCATTTTGCAGTACTGATCTCTTGTAACTAGAAGTACTTATTCAGTTCTGTGCCTATTATCTTTATTGCAATAAATTATTTGACTCTTTACAAAAAAAAAAAAAAAAAAAGAGCGCAGCCAGCCCCAAACCCACCTTGGGTCCCCTCCCTCCTCCCCTCCCTTCTTCCCCTGTCCCCTTCCCCCTGTCCCCTCCTTCCTTCTGCCTCAGGTTCTGGCCTTTCGGGGCGCTACAGGGACATATAACACCTTCTGCTATAAGTCCCCTTTAAATTTTTTAAAGAAATATTTTTATTGATTTCAGAAACAGAGATAGAAACAGCAGTGATGACAGAGAATCATGGATCGGCTACCTCCTGCAGCCCCACCCTGGGATGGAGCTTGCTCTCACTGGGAGTCGAACCCTGACTTCCTGTTTCATAGGGCGAGGCTCAACCACTGAGCCACGCCTGCTGGTCTTCTAGTTACCTTTTTATTGTTGTCTTACGGACTAGTTTTCTTTCCTGTGACCTATGTGTGTACGATGTACATGCTTTGAAAGGTGTTGGAACTGGTGCGCGGCCTGCCCTGTGGTGGGGTTGGTACATGTGCTGCGTCCTTGGGAAGAATGAATGGATCCCGGAGCGGCAGGCTCAGTGCGCCGGGGACGTCCTGCGGTCATTTCCTCACGAGCACCGGAGGGCAGCGTTCCAACACGACTTCAGGCTCAAAAGGTCAGCAGTGTCCCTGGAGCAGGACCGGAGGTGGGTGGGCGGGGACCCGCTGACCTGCGTAAATTCAAGACCTATTTGGGACAGTGTGCCCAGGACAGCACTAAATCATTTAAAAAACAATTGCATCAGCTCCTGGGAGTGAGAACGCTAATGGCTAAAGCACGCAAGCAGCTGCGCACAAGTACCGTCAATAAAGTGCTAGGACCTGCAACGTGGTGGGAGGACAAGCACTACTACCACCCTCCTCTTCACTGCAGGCCCCGCCCACGAGGCCCGACCCCACCCACCTCTCTTCAACCCAACCTCCACGGCAGGCCCCGCCCTCTCCAATCCCCTTCTCCTTCACTTCAGGCCCCGCCCACGAGGCCCGACTCCGCCCACCTCTCTCCAATTCCCTCCTCCACGGCAGGCCCCGCCCTCTCCAATCCCCTCCTCCACAATAGGCCCCGCCCACGAACCCCGACTCCGCCCACCTCTCTCCAATTCCCTCCTCCACGGCAGGCCCCGCCCTCTCCAATTCCCTCCTCCACAATAGGCCCCGCCCACGAGCCCCGACTCCTCCCACCTCTCTCCAATTCCCTTCTCCACGGCAGGCCCCGCCCTCTCCAATCCCCTCCTCCACAACAGGCCCCGCCCCCGAGGTCCGACTCCGCCCACCAATCCCCTCCTCTGGCCCCGCCCCCGCCTCGCAGGCAGATCGATGGCTCCGGCTCATCGCGCAGGCCTACCCGTCCTCGGCGCTCGGCTCGGCATGCCTGCGATGCTGCCATGGAGACGCGGCCCTGCGGCCAACTGGCGCCGCCTGGGTCTGCGCCTCGCCCCGGCCAGGGCGTCACGGAGACCCCACGGCGCGGGTGACGGAGCTAGCGCGGGCGGCAGCGGGGGAAGGGAACCCAGGATTCGGGGGAGGCGATGGGGACGGGCCATGAGGGCATCCGTGGCGCAGGCAGGGCGAGGGGGACCCGGGATGCTGGGGATGGGGATGTGCCATTGGAATGTGGTGCGCAGGCTGGACGAGGGGCCCAGGATGTTGGGGAGAGGATGGAGACGTGCCATGGGGGACCCGCGGCGCGGGCGGGGGAGAAGGAGGGGACGCAGCAGCAGCCCAAGTGAGCAGGGCCTAGCGATGGGGGTGGGGTTGGGGGGGCACGGGCCTTCCAGAAGGAGAAATGTCTGGGAAGGCAAATGAGGGGTTTGGGGGGGTGGGGGGCGTTTCCCTGTCTGGTTTCCAGCTGACCTCAGGTTTCTTTCCAGGGCCTCCGGTGGCTGGAGCAGGAAGAAGGCGCTGGTGCTGGTGAGGACCAGGCGGCCCTCAGCCTGCACCCGAGGTAACCACCCTCCTGGTCGAGCTGGCCTGGGAACAGGCCGGGGGGTCCTGTGCCTTTTGAGGTTCTTGACCTGCGTCCCTGATACATACACTCACGCTCCAGTAAGAGGAGGAGGATCAGGCTCCCAGTCTAGGCCTTCCCCCAGGGGCGACTGAAATGGGGGGAACCATATGGGCAGCTGGGTTTCACACTGACGACCCCCCCCCCCCCCCCCCCCGTTCAGATTCTGGGTCACAAACCCTGCCACTGCCCCCGCACACCTGACTGTGCTCATTTCCTGCAGGGCCACCTGGGGGAAGCTGCAGACCGGCCTGACAGAGGAGCACCGAACAGACGCTGGCCCCACACCCGGCAGTGGCCCCACACCCGGCGGCGTCCCCGATCACCCCGCTGCGCAGAGCCGCCCCAGGCTCCCGTGGGGGCAGGCGGCCATGGGCGCTGCCACGGACCTCTGTCGAGCTGCACTGTGCCCTTTCGATGGGCACCTCTCTTCACGTTAAGCGGGCCAAGCCCTGGTGTCAGCATCACAACAGACACTTGACAAACTCCCCCCCACCCCTGCCCCTCAGGTAGGTGCCTGTTCCCGGTCAACGCCGCCCCCAACACAGTGCACACCGCCGTCACCCGGGAGCCACGCTTACCCGCTTGTCCTCTCACGGAAGGTCTCGGGCGTCTTCAGAATGCCCAGCGGCCCCTCTCCAGCGGCCCCGCACCACCACCCTCGCCAGGGTGCCGCCCCCCAACCGCCCGAACCCTGGTCTGAGCCATCAGATTAAACGGGGAACCAACCTCGGACCGGCAGCTGGAAAGGGAGGTGCCTCGGAGCGGTCAGTGCGGCCGGGGGGACCGGGACGCCGGCCCGGGATGAGCGGCCGCGTGCCGCTGGCGGAGAGAGCCCTGTCTGAAGGCCACGCCCGGCGGCGCTACAGGGACACCTCCCTGCTCATCTGGCAGCAGCAACAGCGGAAGCTGGAGTCGGGGCCCCCCGGGACCTACCTGAGCAGGAGCCGCAGCATGTGGTACTCGCAGTACGGCAACGAGGCCATCTTGGTCCGAGACCGGAACAAGCTCGAGGTGTCCCGCGACACGGGCCAGTCCAGGTTCTGCTCGGTGATGTGACGGCCCCGTGCGAACGGGGGCCCCCGCGCGAGCGTGGCCGCGTCCCGTCGGCTGCCCGCGGCCTCCCAGGCCTCACGGGGAGGCCGAGCCGTGGACGCGAGGGCCCAGCGATGGGGCAGGCACCTGTGGCCCCGGGGCCGGAGCCGCCGGGCAGTGTCGGCGCGGCCGGCCGGCCGGCCTCCAGCTGTGCGGGTGCGGCAGGCACAGTGGGCGCGGGCAGCCCGCTGGGTGTGCTTTTCCTATTGGAGAAACCGACCAAGAGGGCACCCTGCTCACCAACCACCTTTCCAAGCGTGGGGGGCTGTGCTTGTTTCTCCGTTTTAATTACGGCGACATTCAGTGTCACACCAGTTTCAGGTAGGAGGTTGCTTTTTTAAAGACCGAGTTGATGGATTTCGGGGAGGGAGGGGGAGGGAGAGACATCAGTGACAGGAGAGAATCATGGATCTGCCGCCTCCTGCACGGGACCTGTGCCCCGACCGGGAATGGAACCCTGACCTCCAGGGTCACAGGTCAAGGCTCAACCCCAGAGCCACGCCGGCCGAGTGGTGGTAGGTTGCTGTCCACGTCCACGTCCACTTCCGCCCGGTGAGGCATGATCTATCGGGAGGAGGAGCAGCAGCATCGCCCGGTGGGAAACGGGCCTGCGGGACGGGATGCAGCACACACGCCGACGGCAGCTGCTCGAGGCCAGTCGCCGAAACGGTCGGCACGGCGCACCGGCTCCCGGGCACGTGCGGGCCGCGGCCAGCGCGCCCCGTGAACAGTCAGAAGCCCAGAGGCGCCTCCCGGTTGGGCCGGTTCCGAGCAGCGGGGCTGGGAGGGCAGTTGTGGGCGGACAGGGTCCGAGGGGCCCAGGCTGCCGCCCCGCAGCTGCCGTGCCCCGTCCCGGGCGTGCACACCGGGCCTCCCCCGGAGCCGTGCTCCCAAATAAACTCCCTTCAGGGCTCGCCGCGCGCCTTTCCGTGTGGGTCCGTGCTGTGCTCCCTGGCTTTCTCTTCTCGGTGTCTGATGACTGCTGCACCCCAACACAGAACCCCGGAAGCCGCAGTACCCTCCCCTCCACTCCCTCCTCCCCCCCCCGCCCCGCCCGCCCAGAGACACAGACACCGTCCCGCAGCCGCGCCATCCCGTGGCCATCCCGTGGCCATCCCGTGGCCATCCCGTGGCCATCCCGTGGCCACGCTGTCTCGCAGTCGCCTGCAGGCGGCGGCTCCTGGCTCAGCTGCGCAGACGGCGTTGACATGGCCCCCGATGGGCAGCGTCTTGCTGTCACCATGCACGGCGCATGCCCTGCGCCTCCCTGGGCGAGCTGGTCGGTCGACACGGAAGGAACACTGTGGGGTCACACGCTTCCCCAGACGCTCCCATCCAGCCCAGCCTGGTCCCTGCTGATGGTCGCCGCCTGGCGCTGGAGGGAAGCCTGTCCCTCCTGCACAGCAAGGCCCCTGCGGGAGGGGGGGAGGGCGCTGCCCTGGCACCCCAGCAGAGGTGCAGTCCCCCTCGGGAAGAGCCCCTTCCTGAGTGCCTGTGCCCGCACCCTAAGACGGGGTGCTCTGCTGGGTTAGCCGCCGGCATGGAGGCAGCACCTGGGGGTCCGCTGGCCACAGCCAGGGTCTGCACGGGTGGATGTGCAGGTGACGGTGCCCTGGGGCACTCGGGCAGAGCTGCCCGCCTGAGGGGACAGGCCGCCCGTCCTCGGGGAGGGGCTAAGTCTGGACAGGTGAGTGTGGGGGGGACCGGCCAAGGTGCCCGCCAGCACCAGCCTGGGAGTGGGCTCACGGGGCCAGGTTTGCAGGGTGCTGTCAGGAGGCCTCCTTCACCCCCCACTGGAGTGGAGTGGGGAGCCGTGGCCCCTAAACCGTCTGGTCCAGTGTGGTGTGTGTGTGGGGGACGCCTGCTGGGCCTGCGGGACGTGTGTTTGAAGCCTGAAGCCCTGGGAACCCGGAGTGCAGACAGAGGCGCAGGAGGAGCGAGGACTGGAAGGTGGGGGAACCCACACTCCTGGGGCGAGTTCCATAGGCCCCTGGATGGGGTGCCTCGCTGCGGGCTGAGGGGCGGAGTTCCGGGCGCACGGGGGGGGGGGGGTCCCCCACCGAGAGCTCCAGGCCGGGGCGCTAAGGGGGGTGCTCCCGCCCCACCCACCCGCCCAGGCCCAGAGCGAGGGGCCGCCAGACGCACAGGAAAAGGCACACGCGGCACCTCCTTTTTTATTTTTATCTTTTTTGCTTTTATTATGAAAACAAAACAAATGCCCCGGGAGAAGGGTCCGTGATTACCAGAAACATCCGCGTCCTTCCTACCGTTTTATCCCGTGGGGTGGCGGCCAGCATCGCGGTAAACAAGCTAAAACTACTTACAAGGGACTCTTCAGTAACTGACATTTACAGGAATATACTAGAAACGGCACTAAGAAGTTTAAGAAAAGGTACGGTAAACTCGCATGCACGTCATACAGAAAAGTAACGTTTTAAATACAAAAAGGAAAACCTCGGGGAGCAGCGACGTGGGGAGGGGGCCGCCCGCTCTGGGCCACGTGGGGCTGCTTCTCCCCCGACGACCGGAGAGACGGGACCTCGGAAAGAACAAACCCCAAACCCGAACGGAGAGGCAGCGGGTCTCACAGCGCGGGGGGCCGGGGGCGCACCTGCCCTTGGCCTCGAGGCCCCGGTCACCGGGCCGCTTCCAAAGCCGGTCCCCCGCGTGGCCAACCTGTCAACACGCGGGAACTCCCCTTAAAGGCTCAGCCCCCCCAGCACAGAGGTCAGGCCCCACACCCACGGGGAAGCTGAGGCTGTGCCGTCTGGCCAGAAAGCCGCAGGGACCGCAGCACCGATGGGCCACACGGGGACGTGGCCTGGGGAGGCCCGAGAACCCGCCGTCTCGCCCAGACGCCCCCCCCTCCGTGCCCAGCTCAGGGGCCGGCGCTTCTCCCGCCAGCAGCTCCCACGGGTGCCCCTCCGCTCCCCACGCGGGGCTGGTGCCCCAGGGCTCGCCCCGAGGGCGCTGCTGGTTCCTTAGTCGTAGGTTACATGTGCCACCAAAGGCCTCTTTAGAAAACATTTTGAAAAACTAGAGAAACTTTAAAAATGGCAAGTTTGAAAACCCACTTATATATTTCTTATAAACAAAACTTAAAAGTTTAACAAGCTGGCTCAGAACTCACCAGGCGTCGGGGTCCCCCGCAGTAAGGAAGATGGGACGGCACCCCCAGTTAGAGAAAGGGAGAGGGATAGAGAGGGAGAGGGAGCCCACCCGCCAGACCAGCACCCACTGCACCTCTGCACCCACAGGCCCTGCCTCAGCCGTTTCTGCCGAACGGAAAAGGCTTGAGCAGGGGCCCTGGGCAGTCCTGGGGGGGGGGGGGTGGAGCCCTCCTGGAGCCAGAGGCTCTTTGACCCCCAAGAGCGGCTGGAAGACAGCATGGGGAGACGGGCGGCCTGGAGGGAGGGGCCGCACCCGGGGCCGGGGGGCCGGGCGGGAGCCTCCGGGCAACACAAAACCAGAACATACCTTCTGTTAAACTCTGTATATTATTATTCTTCTCTTTACAATAGAAAGTTAAAAATCAAGACTTAGATTTACTATACATTTCCCCCTCTCCGATTACAAAGTTTATATTATATAGCCGGGGGTCCCTAAACCGGTTTCTTTTAAAACAGTCCTGGCGAGACCAGAGTACAAAACCACCACACAAGCGAGGGGCCGCACGGGGCGCCCCCCCAAACCCCCCGACCCCCCCGACCCCGGGCGGGCGCGGAGCACCGCAGGGACTTAGCACCTGGAGCCGGGGCTCCGCAGACCGAGGCCTGCGTCTCTGCTGTTGTTGATGCGTTTCTGCTCTGTTTGTGTTTTCTGTTTGTGTAAAAAACGACCGATGGTGTTAATAAATAAAGTATTCCTATATACACGAGTGGGGCGTGGGCTCTGGAGTGTGTGGCCGCGGCAGCGCTGACGAGGGGGACACACACGCGGGGGGGGGGGGGGGGGCTCTCGTAGAAAACTGCTGAACCTTACAAAAAAGTCTCCTTTTTTTTTATCTTTTTCTTTTTTTTTTTAAGTTGAGGTAAAAGTTTCAGTGTATGAAACCTGCACACGCAGCCAGCGGGCCCCGGGGGGTTCCTGGCATCGCCAAGGTCAGAACCCTCCCGGCCCCTCCCAGGCGGTCCTGGGTGCCCCCGCCCCCCCCACAAAGCTCAGTCGGAGCCTCAAGGACCCCCACCTGGCCCGGCGCCGCTCCCCACGCGGGCCCGCCCCCTGCAGGAGGCGGACGGAAGGGAGGAGGAAGCGGGACGGGCTCCTCCGGCCACCGGGCGGGCGGGCGCCTGCAGCCCCGGCCGCCGTCCCGCACACGGGACGACCTCTGACCCAGGGGAGCAACAGGAGGCGGCCGGACGGGACGAAAGAGGACCGCGCGGCTGAACAGAACGGTGTATTGGCTGTGGGGGCACTGCGGGGGCCGGCGCGGGCCCGGGCCGGGGGCTGGAGGCCGGGCCCGGCCCCTCACTCTGAGTCGCTGCTGTCGGAGCTGGACCCGCTGGAGCTGCTGCTCGCCGACTCCGAGGAGCTGCTGCTGCTGAGCCGCGAGGGCCCGCCGGGGGGCGCCGCGCCCGATTTCTCTGGGGGAGAGGCGGCGGGTGAGGGGGGCTCCCGGGACCGCACCCCGCCCTGCGCCCCGCCCCGCCCTCACCCCGCGCCCCGCCCTCACCCCGCGCCCCGCCCCACGCTCCGCCCCGTCACCCACACGGTTTTGGCAGCACATCCGGTTGAACGCCCACCGCGTGCCACGACCCGCCACGCCTCGCCCGTCACGGGTGACCGTGTGCACGCGTGCACGGACAGGAGGGGCGCTCATGAGGCTGCGGGGTCACGAGAGCTCCGTGGCTCTGGC
>CM050522.1:83836382-83898882 GCA_027563665.1 Antrozous pallidus
GGGGATATGCTAATTGGCCGTCACTCCATCGCAAAGATGGCTGCACCCACAGCTGAGGCCAAGTTCCCTTGAGGAGCCTCAACGAGCAATCAGCAGGGAGCTGAGGCTACGCCCTCCCCCACTCCCGTGGGGCTAGACAGGGGGCCTCAGGCCGCACCCCGACCCTGGCATCAGGCTGGGGAACCTCAGGCTGCACCCCCCACCACAATGCCAGGCCAGGGGAACTGAGGCCACGCCCCTGCCCGGCAGGGCTTGACAGGGGACTTTAAGGTGTGCTTTCTGTCCTGGTGCTGGGCTAGGGGACCTCAGGCTGCACCCTCTGCCCAAGCACTGGGCTATGCCCCCCTGCCTGGCTGGGCTTGACAGGGCACTTCAGGCCGTGCCCCCAACCCAGTGGGGCTTAACAGGGTACCTCAAGGTGCACCCCCAGTGCTGGGTTGGGGGACCTCAGGCCATGCCCCTCACCCAGAGGGGCTTGACAGGGGATCTCAGGCTGTGTCCCCCACCTGGTGGGACTTGATGGAAGACCTCAAGGCATACCCCCACCCTGATCTGGGGTGGGGGCCCTCAGGCCATGCCCCCTGTCTTGGCGCTGGGCCAGGGGACCTGAGGCTACGTCCCCTGCCCAGCAGAGCTTGACAAAGGTAGGACTGGCCGGGTCTGGGTCTCATGTGATTTTGAGGTGCATGTGGGTGGGTGGGGATTTGACTCTGGGTCCTGTGGTGAGCCCCAGACTCTGACAGGAGGAAGGTTTTTGTACACAGTTTGCTAATTTTCTTTAATCTCTGACACTTCTATTATAGAGAAAGAGCAAATAGCAATATTAAAATATTTTCTCTAAGTGATCCCCTTTCGATGTGCATAATCTCATGCACCAGGGCACTCGTTCAACATAAGCAGTCTAAACACACCAGTGAAAAGAAAAAGATGAGCGGGTTGTATGAGAAACAAGACCCGCCCGGGCTGGTGTGGGTCAGTGGACAGAGCGTCGACCCTCGGACTGAAGGGTCCCGGGTTCGATTCCAGTCAAGGGCACATGCCTGGGTTGCTCGATCTCCAATAGGGGGCGTGCAGGAGGCAGCCGGTCACTGATTCTCTCTCACCACTGATGTTTCTATCTTTCTCCCCCCTCTCTCTAAAATCAGTAAAATACATTGGAAAAGGACAAAACCAGACCTGCCCTCCATGCTGTGTGCACAAACCCCACTCCGAGCACAGACAGAAGTAGGTTAAAAGTGAGGGGGAGGGGGGAACCGACCGTGCGAACACAGATCAAAGAAGAGCTAGTAGCTGTGTTATTTCAGACAAAGGAGACTTGGCCAAGAGGAACGTCCGCGGAGAAAGAGGGGCGCAGCCCGATAACAGGGCCACCTGATCAGGGCACGCCCGGCCCTGCAGGCGTGTGCGCCTGACCGCCAAGCCCCCCAACTCGGGAGCCGAACCCACAGAAACGAAGGAGCATGGGAAAGTCACAGCTGGAGCCAGAGCACTCGGCTACTTCCTCTTGGCCAGTGGTCAGCAAACTGCGGCTCGCGAGCCACCTGCGGCTCTTTGGCCCCTTCCACAAAATACCACGGCCTGGGCGAGTCTATGTTGAAGAAGCGGCGTTAGAAGAAGTTTAAAAAATTTGTCTCTCCAAAGAACTGTCAATCGCTGTCCCGTTGATATTTGGCTCTGCGGACGGGTGAGTTTGCCGACCGCTGCTTTCTCGGCAATTAACAAAACGAGCCGGTCAGCAGGAGCAGAGACAGCCGGGCGACGACCCCGAGGTCAGCCTGACGACGGCCCCGAGGTCAGCCGGACGACGACCCCGAGGTCAGCCGGACGACGACCCCGAGGTCAGCCGGACGACGGCCCCGAGGTCAGCCGGACGACGACCCCGAGGTCAGCCGGACGACCCCGAGGTCAGCCGGACGACGGCCCCGAGGTCAGCCGGACGACGGCCCCGAGGTCAGCCGGACGACGGCCCCGAGGTCAGCCGGACGACGGCCCCGAGGTCAGCCGGACAACCCCGAGGTCAGCCGGACGACGGCCCCGAGGTCAGCCGGACGACGGCCCCGAGGTCAGCCGGACGACGGCCCCGAGGTCAGCCGGACGACGGCCCCCAGGTCAGCCGGACGACGACCCCGAGGTCAGCCGGACGACGGCCCCGAGGTCAGCCGGACGACGGCCCCCAGGTCAGCCGGACGACGGCCCCCAGGTCAGCCGGACAAGTGTCTGCCTGTGGGGGCTGCCCTGTGTGTGTCTTCCTGCCTGCCAGCCACTCGGCAGCGGAGAGCACACGTCCTCCTCCAGAGCACACGGACCTCCACCAACTCCGAGCCAGACAAGCCTTGTGTGTTTTTAAATCTGTTTCATTGATTTTCACAGAGAGGAAGGGAGAGGGGTAGAGAGTTAGAAACGATCGATGAGAGGAACATGGATCAGCTGCCTCCTGCACGCCCCCCACTGGGGATGTGCCCGCAGCCAAGGTACATGCCCTTGACCGGAATCGAACCCAGGACCCTTCCGTCCGCAGGCCAACGCTCTACCCACTGAGCCGCACCGGCCACCAGGACCAGACAACAAGTCTTAGCAAGTTCCAAAGCGTTCTTCCCTGACCTTAACGGGATTATACCAGAAAAGCCCCAAACATTTGGAAAATAAACCCACGGCCAAAGGGGAAGTGTGAAGGGAAATGAGAAAATGTTTAGAACTGAACGACCTGACAACCACATCTGTGGGGTCTGGTGAGGGCAGCATGTAGGCGGACATGGACACCCATAAATGCCCTGGCTGGTGTGGCCCAGTGGAGAGCGTCAGCCTTCGGACTGAAGGGTCCCGGGTTGGATTCCAGTCGGGGGCACGTGACTGGGCTGCAGGCTCCATCCTCAGTGCGGGGTGTGCAGGAGGCAGCCAGTCACGATCCCCTCTCATCCCTGATGTTTTCATCTCTCCTCCCGTCCGTCCTCTCTGAAGTCGGTAAAAATGTATAATTAAAGAAAGAAAGAGAGAAAGACAAGGTCTCTCCCAGCTGATGCAGTTCAGGGGTGAGTGTTTACCTGGGAACCGGCAGGGCACATGCCCAGGCTGTGGGCTCAACCCCCAGTGTGGGCATGCCGGGGGCAGCAGATCAACAATTCTTTCTCATCACTGACGTTTCTCTCTCTTCCTCCCCAAAGCAATAAAAAATGCGCACACGCAGACATGTGTGTACACATACACACACACGCACACACATAGACACATATACACGTTAGAGGCCTGACGCATGAAATTTGTACATCGGGTGGAGGGTCCCTCAGCCCAGCCTGCACCCTCACCAGTCCAGGACCCCTTGGGGGATGTCCAACTGCTGGTTTATTGTCGGACATCCTTCTCGCAATCCTAGACCGCTGGTTCCTAACTGCTTGCCTGCCTGCCTGCCTGCCCATCCCTAACCACCTCTGCCTACTGGCCTGATGCCCATACCTGCTCCCTCCTGCTGGCCTGATCGCCCCTAACCACCCCTGCCTTGGGCCCTGCCACGGTGGCTTTGTTCGGAAGGACATCCAGAAGATGTCTGGTCTCCTTAGTACATTACCCTTTTATTAGTATTCTCTCTCTCTCTCTCTCTCTCTCTCTCTCTCTCTCTCTCTCTCTCTCTCTCGTCCCGGTGCACTAATTTCATGCACAGGTAGGGTCCCCAGGCTTGGCTGGTGATCAGGGCCAATCTGTGGGTGACTGATGGGGTGATTGGGGGTCCACTCACTGGTCCTGCCCCCCACCGCCGCGGCCGGTTGCCTCCCTCTATGGGGCAATTGGCGGCGCCATCAGGGACCCCACTGGCACCTGCCTTTGAGGCTTTTGTTCTACAGGATTATACAGGACATATGTATCAATGGTCTCACGGTGCTGGCGGCGGGGGATAAAAGGTGGAAGAGGGCACAGAGGGGCCACAAGACAAGGACACCAACCCCCACCCTGCGGCCCACGGAACAGCCTAGACTCTGAGCCACCAGGACTCGTGTCCACAAGGCCACGCCGAGCCCCACACCCAACACTCCTCCCGCCACACAGCCCCCGGGGCGCGAGGCCGGGGCTCCCGGGGCCAGGGCGACGGGGGCGGGCGGGGGGGGCCCACCTGCTGGCCACGGTCGTGCTGTTGGCCTTCTTGCTGGGGGGCTTCTTGGGCGGGGCCTGCTTGGAGAGCGGGGCGGCCTTGGCCTTCTTCTCGTCCTCGGACCGGGCCTTGTGCCGCTCCTTGTCCTTGTCCTTGTCCTTTTTGCGCTTCTCCTTCTCCTTCTTCTCCTTCTTCCTCTTTGGCTTGTTCACGGGGGCCTGGGACAGGGCGGCCAGCTGCTCGTGCACGGCCTTCAGCTGCAAAAGAGCGGGCGCTGAGCGGGCCCCCGGGCACGCCTGCCACCTCGCACCGGGCCGCGCGGCCCAGGGCCACGGCTCCGCCCCCACTGCCCGCGGCGCCGGCCCGCCGCCGGCCCGTGTCCTCGGGCGACCTGCGGAGAAGGCACCCGGTCACAGGCGGCGCAGAGCGGCACGGCCGGCCCCGGGACGGGCACGCAGCCGGGGCGGGCTCAGTAAGGACTCGGGAAATGGCGGCTGACGGTTTTCGCATTCGTTTTTATTGTCACGCGAGGCACACAAAGGCTGACACGGCTGCATTGGGGGGGGGGGGTTCACCGAGGTCCAGGGGTGGAAGGATCCGGGGCCACGCGTGCTGGCAGCGCGCTAAGCGCTCTGTGCTTCTCGCCCCAGCGGGCTCCGGGGACAAGCGGCGGCCGGGGGGCACGAGGGGCGGCCGCGGGGCACCGGGCGGGAGTGGGCAGCTCTCAGCCATCTTCCGGGCAGAGTCATCGCTTAGGAGGCTCAGGTCAAAGTCAAAGGCCCACCCCACTCTGCTCTTCTCCCTGCCAGAACCCCAGGTATCAGGCCCCCGCGGGCGGTCCGACCAGGAGAACAATTCCCGTTCCTCTCCGGCCGTCGTCAGACGGCTCAAGCGGCGGGGAGCAGCGGCCCCAGTTTGCAAATGAGGAGGGAGGCAGGGGGCCCGGGTCAGAGGCCGGGGCGGGACAGTCTCATTCCCGAGAGCCTGCACCCCGCGTGGCTACTGGGCCACGCCGCGCCCGGCCCACCAAGGCTCTGAGCATGTGGGGGCCTCAGAGCACCACTCCCGGCCCCCACCCCCGGGCGCTGCGGGGAAGGGCGGCGGTGGGGGGAAGGGGGGCACGCGGCTCACCTGCTCCTGCAGCTCCGCCAGCCGGGTGGCGCGCTCCTCCTCCGAGTCCGAGCTGGCCGAGTCGGAGGAGCTCTCCTCGCTGCTGCGGCTGCTCTCCGTGCCCTTGCTCACCACGGGGGCCGTGGGGGCCGGCAGCGCGGGCGCCTCCGCCGGCTCGTCCGGCATCTTGGCAAACCGCATCTCGAACACGTCCTGCGGGAGAGCAGGGGCTGGCTGAGTCCCGGCCGCCCCGGCCTCGGTGCCGTTCCCTCCCGCGTGCCGCCGCCCCCGCCTCACCCCCAGCGCCGGGACCCGCCAGCCTGCAGGGGCGGCCGCCAGCCCTCCCCACCCCCTCGGCCGGAGCGTCCCGCGTGCGGCCCCCACCGGAGTCTGCAGCTCGGGGAGCCCGAGGGGCCAGTTGGCACCAAGTGCGGGCAGCAGGGGGCGGCCGGCTGGCCGGCCCGTGGCCACCACGTCGATGGACGTGGCTCCGGGGCCCCCCACTGGACGTCCTGAGACACCTGGGTCTTCCCTACGGCCCGACCCAGGGCCGCTGACCCCACCCCGCCCAGGGGGCCGGGCCCCTGACCCCAGACCCCCGCGAGCACCCGGTCACCTGCAGCTTCCGGGCCATGGCCACCACCTCGTGGTCGGGGGGGTTGTACTTGTAGCAGTTGGAGAACATCAACCGGATGTCGGCCGCGAAGCCCTGCGCGTCCGGGTACTCGCGGCTGTCCATCTTCTTCTGCAACACACGGCAGCGGGCGTGAGGGGCCCCCCGACACCCCGCTCACGCCTAACCCCGCCCGGGCCCCGCACGGGAGCTGCGGGCCAGGCCTGGGTCTCCGCTCGGACCCACACCTGTCTGCGGAGGGCTCCCTCCCCTAAACACCCCCGTTACAGAAACCTGCGGCCTTGGGGGCGGAGGGGGGGGAGCGAAGGAAACAGGAAGTGGGGACCGAGGGGCCGGAGGACAGGACGCTGCGCGCTCGGCGTGGCCGGGCAGAGCCCCCTCCCTGCGGGGCCGCGGGCGGCCCGGGAGCCGCACCTTGACGGTGCTGAGGTCCATGGGGTGCTTGATGATGTCGTGGTAGTCGTGCAGCTCGAGCGCCTCGGCGTCCACGGGCTTGTAGAAGGGCCAGGCATAGGCCGCGTGCTTCTTGGACAGCAGCTCCTTGAGGATGCTGTCGCAGTGCCGCAGGTGCTCCGACAGCCGCCCCTTCTTGCCCGCGTGCTGGGGCACCTCGCCGTCCTCCAGGTCCTTCCGCGGCGGCTTGATGGGCCGGCCGCCGCTCTCCCGCCGCGCCACCACCTTGGCCTGCTTGGGGTCCGACGGCGGCGGCGGCGGCGGCGACTCGCTCCGGCTGGCGGTGATGGCGGACGTCGTGGGCGTGGTCGTGTCCGCTTTCCGCTTCACGCCCTTTTTCTGTGACAGCGAAACCCCCCGTGAGCGCCGGCCGGGGCGGAGCCGGCCGAGGCCGTGAGTCGTGGCGGCCGCGCCGGAGCACCCACTCCCGGCCGGGCACCGGGCAAAGCCATGCCGGCTCGAGGGCCTGGTCGCCAGCCCGAGGGCACACGGCCGGCAGTGGTGAGGCTGCCCTCTCCCTTTGCGCCCCAGGCCCCGGGGTCACATCCCGCGGCAATGCCCCGGCTCCTGACCAGCACCGGCCGGCGGCACCAGGGGCTCTGGGCCAGGCGTGACCGAGAGGCCGCCATCGGGATCCTCGCCAAGAGGACTCGGGCTCGGGGACGGCAGAGACAGAGGGACCGTTCCAACGAGGACCTCGAAACCGGGGAGAGGGGCGGATCTGGAGCAGGAGGGCCAGGCATGCGGTGGGGGCGGGCACAGCAGGGGCTGAGGGCCGGGCCGGGACTCCACCCTGAAGGCAGCGGGAGCCGGCGAGGGCTTCTCGCCCGTTGGGGGGGGGATGTAGAAACACCCCCAGAGCCAGGGTGGGTGTGTCCAGCGAGAGCATGTCTGAAGCCGGGGCTTCGGGGCCGCAGGTCTCCCTGGGCACAGCAGCAGCCCTGGGGCCTCGCGGTCACGTGCCCAGCCAGTGCCCGGGGCCCCCAGACCCCTCGGCCGGCTCCGCGGCTCCGCTGAGGCAGGCAGAGGCCACGAGCCACGCCTGGGAACGGCCCCCCAGGCTGCTGCCCCCGACGACCCGCTGACCCCAGGCGGCCGGGGCCCGAGCGGCCGTCCACCAAGTCCTGATGGGCACCCGGGACGCCAAGCACGTGCCGCAGGGGCCCGGGGGCTCGTCTGGCCGCGGCACACAGGACGTGCTCCCAGCCAGCCGGCGGCAGGGGCGGCCGGGCCGGGCCGGAGCCGTCCCGGGGGGGGCCATGGAGGAGCGGGTCACCTTCGGGAGCCATTGACCCTGAGCGCCCGCTCCCTCATCTGAAGGATGGGGGACACTGCCTGCGCCGGAGCGCGGCTGCGAGGGTCAGACCGGAGAGGACGACACGTCAGCGTCTGCGCGGCGGCCGGGAGCGAGCGGGGACGGCAGGCTCAGCTCCCCCCACCCCACCCCGCCGGGCGGAGCCCCTGCGCCGAGCCCGACCGGCCGGGCAGTCCTCCGTGAGAGGCGCCTCAGCGAGGAGAGGGGCGAGCGGGGACGGGCGAGCAGGGAGACGAAGGTGCAGCTGCTCACACTGAGGGGCACCGATGGGGGGCCCGCGCCTCAGGACCCAGCGGGCACTGCCCGCCCGCCCACCCCACGCCGATGGCTGAAAACCCGAGTGTGCGCGGGACGGGCAAGACGGGCCGGCACCCTCCCACTGCGGACCCTCCCCCTCCCCCCTCCTCTCGCACACCTTCCCCACCCGGACCCCTGCATGGCCAAGGCCCGGTGTCAGGGCAGAGAAGCCGGGGTTCGAGTGCAGCCTGCCCTCGCCAGCCATGTGACCTGCAGCCCCCGGCCTCGGTCGCCTTGTCGGCATCACAGACCCGAGAACCATCCAGAAGCCACGTGCACCCGCCGCCCAACACGCACACGGCCGGCGGCAGAGTCCCCGCCTGCCCGTCCCCCCCCCAAAAATAATCCGGGAACCCTGACGAGCCCTGGACGCTCACCTTGATGACGGGCGGCGTGGGAGGGACCACGGGGATGATGGGTGTCGCCGGAGGCGGGGGGGCGACGGCCGGGGGCACAGGGACCGACGTGACGTTCGCCGTGATGGTTGGCACAGGGGTGGCGGCAATGACGGGCGTCTGGGAGACGGCGGGGGGGACGCTCTGAAAGGGGGTCGCCGGGGAGACAGAGGACACGGCCGCCACTTGCTGGGTACCTGGGACAGGACAGGAGGTTGGATGGGCCCGGCCCCTGGCAGACGGGGCAAACGCAGTCCTTCCAGAAGCTTCCTGGGCCATCCCCGCGGCCGCCCACAGCCGGAGGGGTCCTGCCTCCCGACTGGCCCTGCGTCTCGGCCACCTCTGTGGGTGCTCCCCCGACAAGTGCCGGGCCTCCCCCTCCGGCCGGGAGGGGCCACGCAGCCGGGGAGGTCAGAGCCAGGCCCGCGTCTGAGAAGACGGGGTCACGCAGGAGACATCGGAGTGACGCCTGCAGCCACCAAACCGCCCGTGGTCCCCGCCCGCCTCTCTCGAGGGCTCGGCCACCCCGGCAGCCTGTCCATGGGGATGCCCCTCCCTGCCGGGTTCAGGGACCACGTGAGACCCTAGGGCTCCCCAACAGTGACACAGCCCCTCCTGCCCCTGAGGACACAAGTGCTGAAAGGGGCGCCGTCTGCGGAGGGACAGAGGGGCAGCTGGGCCCCCAGAAAAAGGGCCTCGAAGCCACGGCCTGGAGGAGCTCAGGGACGAGGCCCGCGACCGCTCTTCCCAGCATGCTCGAGGGCAGACGGCCACCGCCCCGGCCCCAGGACGGGCGCGCCCGCACCGTTACCTGCGCTCGGGGCTCCCGCAGCCGGTTTCCGGCCTTTGCCCTTCGGAGCGGGGGGCAATAACTCAACTTCCTCCTGGGGCATCTGGGCCACTTTCTGCAGAAAAATTTTCTCTAAGGCCTGGGCCATTAGCACTATGTCATCTGTGGGCTGAAGACACGGAGAGCCGAGGTTACATGCGGGGAAGGGGCGCGCCCGCAGGACCCGCCGGCCGGCTCGGAAACGGCCACCCGAGGCGCGGGGCGGCGGGCGCCAACCGGCGGGCCCCGGCCTCTGGCCGCCCGTGCGGCCCGCAAGGTCGGCCGGGCCGCTCAGTGGTTAGAGCTTCGCTCCCCGGCTCCCCGGCTCCCCGGCGCCGCGGTTGGGCGTGCCCCCCCAGGTCACGGCACACACCGGAACCAACCAATGTTACAAGACGCTGGGGGGAGGGTAGGTGAGGGCATGTGCTGGGGGTAGGGGAGGCCGGGGGCAGGTCAAGGGGGGGGGGACACATATGTATTACTATCTGTAATACTTTGAACAATAAAAAATATACGTATAAAAAAATTTTCAAAAACCACTCATGAGCGCGGGTTCAAATAAATGGAACAGCAACCCCACGTCTCTCCCTTCCTCTCTCTGGAACCAGAAATAAAACTTGTAAAGAAATTTCGGTGGGGCAGCAGAGAAGTAAAGAGAGCACATGTTAATGCAGGCACTTTCATTAAAAAAAAAAATACGTATTTTTTATTTTTACCGAGAGGAATGGAGTTAGAAACATCGATGAGAGAGAAGCATCGATCAGCTGCCCCCTGCACCCGCCCCACCGGGGAGGTGCCCGCAGCCAAGGTACCTGCCCTTGACCGGAATCGAACCCGGGACCCCCCCCCCCCCAGCCCGCAGGCCGACGCTCTGTCCACAGAGCCGCCCAGGTTTCGGCTGATGCAGAAACTTTTAAGAAATTCAGACCCCGCAGCCGGTGTGGCTCAGTGGTTGAGCACGCCCGGTGAACCAGGTCGCAGTTCAATCCCCAGCAGGGGGCTCAGGAGGCAGCCGACCACTCGTTCTCTCTCGCTGATTTCTGTATCCCTCTCCCTCTCCCCCTCTCGGAAACAAATCCAGTCGTGTTTTAAAATAAATAAAGAGTGGTCTGTGTCACCTCCTCCTAGAAGGCCTCACATCCTCCCGCGGGGACGGGGCCCGCAGTGCGTGGGGGCCACATGGGGATCGGGGCCAAGTGTGCAAAGTGCCCGGGCCAGTCCAGGGCCCCCCGGCTGGTGGGGGGCTCAGGGGCATTGGGGGCCGCCCGCGCCTCCTCACCTTGTTATAAATGTAACAGTTTGTAAACATGGTGTTGAAGTCCTGCATGCATTCGCTTGCGCTCCAGTAATAATTGTTCTCTAGTCTCTTCTTGATGGTCCCCATGTCCATCGGGTTTTTTATTATTTTGTGATAATCCTGGGGGGAGAGCGCAGAGGGTCACTGACGGCCCGACACCGTCCTCCCGCCATCCCGTCTGCCGCGGGCACAGGGCTGGCCGGGCCCGGACCCCGAGGGCGGGGGGAGGGGGGGGCGTGCGGTCCGGGCCGAGCGCGCGGCTGGCTCGGGGCCTCCCGCCGACCGGGTTCCGCGTGGAGGGAGGGTCTCAGAGGCGCGGGGCCGCCTCGCTGGGGATGAGGGCCTGGCCCCGCCCGCATTCCAAACCTCGCTCGGGGGGCCGCGGGTGGGCAGGGCTGGGCTAGGCCCGGAACCCAGCTGCCAAGTGCCGGTCCGGGGCAGCCCCTGAAACACGGGGTTCCCCTATTTGGGTACAGGAAGGAAAGCTATCGGAAGATGGGTCGGAATTCAGCGCCAAAGAGGTCAGCACCTGGGCCACTCTGAGCAACCGACCTCGGCAGATCAGCGGAGAGCAGAGTGTGTGTGTGGGGGGGGGGGGACAGAGCTTACACAGGGGGCTCTCGATCCTGGACCCTCCCCTCATCATGAAGCGCGGTTCTCCCTGCACCAGGGGCAGCGAGCGCCCTCCCTTCCTCTGCACCCCAGTAGCCCCTCTTCTCCTTGGCCGCTATGGGCTGAGCTGCGCCCCCGCTGGAGGCACGGACCACGCCTGGCTCACCAGCACCAGCCACGTCTCGGGCACCAGCCGTGCCAGGGCCGGGGGAGCAGCCGGTCCCGATCGGGGCCCCGGGGGGGAGGGGACGGCGGACTCACGGGCAGGTTGAGCTTGATGGCGTCCACGGGCTGGTAGAAGGGCCAGGCGAACTGGTGCTTCCACAGCGTCTTCACCACCACGTTCTGCATGTACTGCAGCTGGTTGGTCTTGCGGCCCGGCTTGGCGGGGTTGGCGACCTCGGGCGGCGGCGGGTTCGCGGGGCCCGGGGCCACCGGCATCCCCGCGGGGGCGGCCGTCGCCGGGGCGGACATGGTCCGGCGGCGCCGAGCTCACTGGCCGGGGCGGCAGCGGCTCAGGGCGTCCCTCGCTTCCTCCCCGCGGAGGCGCGGCGTCCCATGTTCAGGCCCGACCGGGCAGCACCTGCGGGGAGGGGAGGGACAGTGAGGAAGGCGGTCGCCTCCCGCCACCGCTGGCTCCCCGCACCCCGCACCCCGCCCCGGCACGGCACAGCCGCCTGCCCCGGCCACGCCGACCTCACCTGCCGCACAACCGCTATCTGGTCTCAAGCAGGGCACAGAGACACACGGGGGCAGGCGGCCACCTGAGCACGCGCTACCGGGCAGGGGGGAGCGTGGGGGCGGGGGGCAGCTGTGACCCCCCGCGGGGCTGACTCCACACTCAGCAGCTGGGCGCTCCTTTAGGCCCCAAAGGGTCAGGGGTGATCCGAAGGCAGAGAGGGGGCGCTCCTTTAGGCCCCAAAGGGTCAGGGGTGATCCGCAGGCAGAGAGGGGGCGCTCCTTTAGGCCCCAAAGGGTCAGGGGGGATCCGCAGGCAGAGCTCCGAGCCCGGCAGGCAGACCCCGCAGCCAGGCCACCCCCGGAGCGGCGAGGTTCCACAGTCACCGCGAGAACGGCTGTGGGTTTGTGATGGCGGCCAGGCCGTGACACCTGGTGGAACCCAGGGCCGGGGGGCACCCCGTCGGCAGCCTGCAGCGGGCCACGCGGCGGGTTGGCGCCGGGACGGCCGGCACGCCAGCTGGGGCTGTCCCCACGCGGACCGTGAGACGCTGGCGGGCACCCTGCGCTCTGCCCCTAGCACCCCGAGGAGAGGGGGCTCACAACCCACCAGACACTCGTCCCCCAGCGCCACCTGCCCACCGCCCGGGGGCCGGCTCCCCTCCTCCGTGCCCTCCTGCGTGAGGGGCGCCTCGAGCTCCAAGGCCTCACAGCCCCGGGGGCTGCAGGGCGGCTCAGTGGGCAGGGCAGCCGGGTGCCTGGTGCCCACGGTGACGAGGCCGCGCCTTCACCGCCGGACAGAAAGCCCGAGCCGGGCCCGCACCCGGGTCAGCCGCACCTCGCTGCCCCCGCAGGGTGCCACCACTTCCCGTCTAAGCACCCCCGCCTCCTGCTGGGATCCCATGAACCTCGGGGGGCGGGCCCCTCACTCAGAACCTCGGCATGACAGCATCGCCCACGCTGGCCTCGGGCCTGTGCCCGCGGCTCCGCTCCCTGCAGGTTGTCGTGGCCCTGCTCCCCCCACCCCGCCCCCGTCAGGGCCCTGCTCCAGCGCCGCCGCCACCCCCCGCCTCCCCGAACCTCCCGGAGACCAGGCCTCGGGGTCCACCCCCAGTGCCAGCTGGGCACCGAGTCCCGCCACACGGCCCCGGGAGCCCGGGAGCGGGCGGGGAACAGCCAGGGCTGAACGTGACCTCGGGGACACGGGGGGCCGCAGGAGGGTCCGGGCTGCTGGGCCGGGCGCAGACCGGCCTCCTCCGAGCCCGGGGGCAGCAGAGAGGAGAGTGTGCGGGCCCGGCCGGCGGGAGGCCCGGGTTCGGCTCCCGGTCAGGGCACAGGCCGGGGTGCGGGCTCGACCCTCGATGCGGGGGGGCGGGCGGGAGGCAGCCGGTCCGTTTCTCTCTCTCTCCCCCTTCTTCTCTGGAATCAATAGATACTTAAAAAGGAAAAAAAGCACGAAGGAATTTCTATTTTGAAAAAACACAACGCAAACCGACCGGGGGCTGGCCGGTCCCAGAGCGGGGTCTCCCCCAAACGGGGTGCTCCTGAAGGGGAGCCAACGAGGGCAGGGCGTGCCCCCACGGGGGCCAGCCCCACGGAGCCCCACAGAGCCCCCTTGTCGGTGCCAAGCGAGGGCGCGCACCCCCACACGGAGCTGTCCCCTCGGCCACATTCCAGGGCCAGGGAGGCGAGTGTGGCTTCCAGAGAGAAACGAGATCAGTAGCCACCCCCTCACCCCGCCCAGAACTCACCCCGAATTGGAAGTCAGTGACGGACACACACAGCCACGTGGAGGCGCCTGGCCGGTGTGGCTCAGTGGTTAGTGGGGCGCCGGCCTTCACACCCAAGGGTCTCGGGGTCGATGCCCGGTCAAGGGCGTGTTCCCAGGTGGCAGGTTCAGTCCCCGGCGGAAGGTGTGTGCGGAAGGCAGCCAATGGACGTTTCCCTCTCGTCTGTTTCTCTCTCCCCCCCCACACCTTCCCGCCCTCTCCAAAATCAATTTTTTAAAAACTCTAAAAAATTCCACAGCAGCCGCACTAGCCCTCCTGTCGCCATGCCAAGCCTGGGCGGGGGTGCGGGGGAAGTGGGGGGATGAGGCCTGAAAGGTGGGCCGGGGGTGGGGGAGGAGCAGAAGTGGCTTCAGACCCCCCACAGGAGCCTGGTCCTCAGGGGCTCAGCGTGGGGACACGGGGCCTGCGGGAGGGAGTCGGGGGACAGTGCCCGTGGGGGGCAGGCGGAGGTAGTGGGGAGCCAGGGAGCGAGCACTGGCCTCAGGAGGGTCCAGAGAGGGTTCAGGGCCCCCCACCCCTGCGCGCCCTGCTCACCGGCACCAGCCCCACCTCGGCGGCAGGCTCCGGGGGCGGGGCTCACTGTACCCCAGGGAGGCTCCTCCTGCATCACCCCCGCCCTGTCTCCATGCGCCCTCCCGGCCTGCCTGCCTGCGGGGGTCACTGAGCTCCGTCTTCCAGGTGAAGGGACACAAGGTCACCGTGAGAAAGGGGAGCCAGGCCCCGGATGCCGCCGACCACCCCTCACCGACCCACTGCCCCGCCCGGAGGCCCGGAGGCCCGGCCGTCCTGCGGGAACAGGAGCGAAGGACGGGGGTCCCAGACCCCAGGGCCCGGCCCAGTCCCCCATGCACTCGGACGGCGGCCAGCGGCCACCCAGGATCCGGGCGCGGGGTGGCGCTGGTGACGGACGGCCGGAGCCAACTGCGTCCCCCGTGGGCCCGGGAGGGGTGTGGGGCGGGCAGGCGGCCGGCCGGTGAGGGCCCCCCAGCTGGGCCTGCTGGGCAACGCCGCCCACCCAGGGAGCACGCCCTGCCCGGCCTGCACGAGGTCCCCGAGGGGTCTGCCCGCAGCAAGGCGCCCCGACCAGGCCCCCCACTCCCCCAGGTTCGGATCACACCTGCGAGCGGCCGGCGTGCGCCCCTCAGGCCCGCCCGAGGCCAGGCCCCCGCCCCTCGTGGGCTCAGAGGGCGGCGTCTGCAGGCGAGTGGAGGCGTGGCCGAGGCCACTCTGCGCAGCGGGGAGAGGACCACCCTGGCCCAGGCCGCCTCGGGCACCCCAAAGTCAGGCGTCCCCGTCCTGTGGCACCAAGGCTGCCCCCCCCCCCCCCGCCCCAGCACTTTCCAGAGCAAAGGTGCGGCCGGGTGCCTGGGGCGCCGGTCCTGCCAGTCACAGGAGAGAGCCGGGGGCAAACCCGCGTCTGCGTGGAGCCCCGCCCCCGGCTCCAGCACCCGACCGACCTGCACCCACCAGGCCACCAGCCAGTGCTGCCCGCGATGAGGCCTCTCCCCCCTCCCCCCACCCAGACCCCCACCCTTCACCCCTCCCCCTTCAACCCTCCGCACACCCTTCACCCCTCCCCGGTAGGCACTCCGCCACCCCCCCCCAACACACACGGGCACCCACACCTTTCCCCAGCGGTGCCCGTCCCTCCTGCCCACAGCCAGGCCTTCAGAGCCCGGAGCCCCGCCCCCACTGCCAAACCCGCCCAGGGGCACCCAGAGCCCAGCACCACCCCCCACCCCGAAACCTCAGCCACGTGCCCCAGTGCAAGCCACACAGTCACTCCGTTGCCCCTTCTGCCCTCGGCCGCCTGCACGCGGGGGGGGGGGGGGGGGGGGGAGGCTCCCCTCATCACAAACAACAGTGACAGTCATGTGAGTCTCCCCCCCAAGAACTAACACGGCCAGGGGCGCACGCCTGGGGCAGCGGAGATGCCGGAGCAGAGGGGTGCCTGCCTTATCTGGAGCCTGCAGCCAGCAGAGCCCGGCCCGGGGCCGATACCAGGAGTCCCGCCAACGTCCTCGGGATAAGACACCCCGACCCCAGCTCCCCACGGCGGGCCAGGAGCTGCGACACGGGCGCCCCGGCTCCGGCCCCGCCATCCCCTCCGGAACCTCACCCTGGAAACGCCGCCGCAGCCCAAGCCCAGCTCCCCGTGACGTGGGGGAGAGCGGGCCAGGGGGACACCCCCGGGAGCTGGACAAGTCCCTTCCCAGACACCTCCCTGACGACTGTCCAACACTCCGGGGGGCTGTGACAGGGATGGAGGGGCCCCCCAAAAATACCTTCTGGCAGGTAACTCGAGGCTTGAGAGACTCTAAGAAGGAGGTGGATTGGGCCCGGCCCGTGTTGCTCAGTGGTTAGAGGGTGTGATTCCCGGGCAGGCGCGTGCCGAGGCTGCAGGTCGGGTCCTGGGCCGGGGCGGGGGCGGGTGCAGGAGGCAGCCCTCTGGCGGGTCTCTCACATCCACGTCTGCCCGTCTCCCTCTCCACCGTCCACTCTCTCCAGACACCAGTAACAATATCCCCGGATGAGCATTAACAGGAAAGGGGGAGGCCTGGTCCTCTCACAGAACAGCTCAAAGCTGGCAGAGGTGGCACCGGCCCGGGCACTGAGCGAGAGCCCAAGGCCCATGTGGGCGCCCCCGCTCGACCCCAACCGCCCGCAAAGGTCCTGACCCAGGACTCTCCCTCTGCGGGCCCAGCTTCCCCGCTGGCAAGAGGGCAGGGGGCAGGCACCCGAGGGCTTCAAGACCACAGGGACACCGAGGGGGCTCAGGCGCCAGTCCCCGCCTGGGCCACGACCAGAACCCCCGACCCGAACACCTGCTGATCCCCTGACCAGTCCCTCAACCCAAACACCCGCTGATCCCCTGACCAGTCCCCCGACCCGCACACCTGCTGATCCCGACCAGAACCCCCGACTCGAACACCTGCTGACCCCCTGACCAGAACCCCCGACTCGAACACCTGCTGAACCCCTGACCTGTACCCCCGACCCAAACACCTGCTGACCCCGACCAGAACCCCCGACTCGAACACATGCTGACCCCCTGACCCATACCCCCGACCCAAACACCCGCTGATCCCCTGACCTGTACCCCCGACCCGAACACCTGCTGACCCCCTGACCCGTACCCCCGACCCGAACACCTGCTGACCCCCTGACCAGAACCCCCGACCCGAACACCTGCTGACCCCCTGACCCGTACCCCCGACCCGCACACCTGCTGACCCCTTGACCAGAACCCCCGACCTGAACACCTGTGGATCCCCTGACCAGTCCCCCTACCCAAACACCTGCTGACCCCCTGACCAGAACCCCGACCAAAACACCTGCTGACCCCGACCAGTCCCCCTACCCAAACACCTGCTGATCCCCTGACCAGTCCCCCTACCCAAACACCTGCTGATCCCGACTCGTACCCCCGACTCGAACCCCTGCTGACCCCCTGACCAGAACCCCCGACCCGAACACCTGCTGACCCCCTGACCCGTACCCCCGACCCGAACACCTGATGACCCCCTGACCCATACCCCCGACCCGCACACCTGCTGACCCCCTGACCAGAACCCCGACCTGAACACCTGTGGATCCCCTGACCAGTCCCCCTACCCAAACACCTGCTGACCCCCTGACCAGAACCCCGACCAAAACACCTGCTGACCCCCTGACCAGTCCCCCGACCCAAACACCTGCTGATCCCCTGACCAGTCCCCCTACCCAAACACCTGCTGACCCCCTGACTCGTACCCCCGACTCGAACTCCTGCTGACCCCCTGACCAGTCCCCCGACCCAAACACCTGCTGATCCCCCTACCCAAACACCTGCTGACCCCCTGACTCGTACCCCCGACCCAAACCCCTGCTGACCCCCTGACCCGTACCCCAGACGCAAACACCTATTGATCCCCTGACCAGAACCCCGACCTGAACACCTGCTGACCCCGACCTGTACCCCAGACGCAAACACCTGTTGATCCCGACCTGTACCCCAGACGCAAACACCTGTTGATCCCCTGAAACAGGGGGCAGATGGGATGGAGGGCACACAAGCAGACCAGAGTTGCCAACCCCACGCCCAAGTTCCCAGAAGGCACAGGTGGGGCAGGCTGAGCTTCACCGACTTTCCCTTCCTGGAAGGATGCGAGGGCATCACCTGTAGACCCGGTGTGCGGGGCCGAGGGGGGAGCGGAGACTCCCAACAGGCCACTCCCCACCCGTACCCGCACCACTGAACCAAGCGCCAGAACCGCCCCTAACCCAGTCACCTGCAGAGCAGCCTCGGCAAGCTCCCAGCCGAAGCTGAGCTGGGCTGGGGGGGGGGGGGTGGGGGGCACAGATTCGGGGCAGAAAGCTTTTGGTCAAAAGTAAGGGTCATAGGACATCAAGGCCCACCAGCTGAGGACAGAGAGCCAGCCAGGCCGGGTGCTGAGGACCTGTTCGTCAACTCCATTCTGAATCCCCCCTACCCCCCCCTTCCCCAGGGCTCTCCCCCAAGAACCAGGAAGTGACCATGCAGCTCACCACCGGCGGCTGGCAGCTCGCCAACCTGAAGGAAGAGGGGCAGGAAGGAGGTGAGCGAGCGGGTGGTTCCCCCCCCAACACACTCGCTCACACTTTCACTTTATGCCCCGGCAGGGCGGGCTGCTGGAAGGCGGGAGCCGTGTTTACAAACCCCTTTATGCAAAGCTCCCGCCCCAGGCGGGCGCACGTGAGCTGGGGCAGAAGAAAGGCGATGACACTCCAGTTCCCCAAAGTCACCGCCACCAGGTGCCTAGGTCCACCCAGGAGCCCCTCCCCTCTCTGGACCCCGTGGGGGCTGCATCAAAGCGTTTCCAGATGCCCAGTGCTGGGAATGGGGCCCCCAAGTTACCAGAATGGTCAGAGAGAATACCCACCCCCCTGCACCTCCCGTCCAGGCAGAGTACGTGCCCGATCGGTAACTGCCAGCACACATCGAGGCCTCCACACGGAAAAGGGCAAACCAGACCTTTATTTGCAAATGAAAAGCCCGCATTCAGAGCTTCGGGGGAAGGCGGGGAAGGAGTCCCTAACTGCCCAAGGCTCACAGGCCCCCCCCCACCCCCCAGGCCACAGCTCACACAGGCTGCAGGCTCTCCCTGGGCCAGGATGCAGCCCACTTTCCCGGGCAGAGGAAGGGATAAAGGACCTTCCGCCGTGGGGAGGGGACCAGGGAGGACCTGTCCAGCCGGGAGTTAGCCCACTGACCTCCCCCCCGCCCCCACTCTGCAGTGCATAGCCCGGTTAAGGCGGAGACGGAGTGGGCGCACGGTATGAAATTCTGGGCAGAAAGCTTTTGGCCAAAATGAGGGTCGCAGGACACTCAGGGACTGGGCCCAAAGGAGAGAACTCCGGGGATAGACCAGGGGACCCCCCCCCCCAGGAGGGGGTCCCCTTGCAGTGCCCCCACTTTTGATCTTTTTGCAAAACTACCCCCGGCTCCGAGGGGAAGGTTTCCCAAGGCTTCCCCCCCTCCCCCGGCCCTGCCCCCACGGGAGCAACCTGTGGAGAGAGAGGGAATCGCCTTCGCCGACCCCCAGCTTTATTCACGGAGAACCCAGCAAACATGTGGACATCGGGGGTGTCCGAGGGGCTTGTAACGGGCCCGTCCCGAGGAGGGAACAGCAGCGGCGCCCGCTCCCCCAACCCGCTCCGCCGCTCCGACTCGCCCTCGCGCGGATGGAGCGCTTTTCGGGCTGTTTTCACCAAAACCACAGCTGCGTCTGCTCCCGGCCCGGCTGCAGCCGCCCTGCAAAGGGGCTCGACCTCAGTCAGCGCCGGGCACCCAACTCCGGGAGGGCATTGCCCTCGAGCCGCACCGCCCGCGGGCCCCTCACTCTGAGCGGCCGCGCAGGGCCGGGCTCGGGCCTGGCCTCGCCCCTCGCCCCGGCCGCGGCGGCGGCGGGGACCCGCGGCGGGCGGGGCGCGCAGAGAAAGTGGCGCCGGAGCGCAGCACCTTCCCCGCCGCGTCCTCCCCTCCAAAAGATGGCGGGCCGAGGAAAGGGGGGAAAAAATCCCTTCCGTGGGGCTGGACGTCCGCACGGGAGGCCGGCGGGCGCGGGCCGTGCCAACTCCGGGCTACGCGCGCCGCGGCCGCGGCGACGCCCCCCGAGCCCGGGGCGCGGCCGGCCAGCCAGGAGGGAGCCGGCGGAGGGCGAGGAGAGAGGGGGCCCGGGCGGCCGCCGCGCTTTGTTGCATCGTGGCCGCGCACAAAGGCGGCGGCGGCAGAGGCAGAGGCTGGGGCGCCCGGCTCCCCCCGGACGCGCCGGCGGCCTGCGCCGGGGAACTCGGGGCCGCACCGCTCGGCCCGCCCGGCCCGCCCGGCCCGCCGCCGCCCGCCGCCCCGCGCGCGCAAGGAAGCAAGAGAAAGGCGTACTTGGCCTCGGCGGCTCCGGCGGCCGTCCCCTCCCGGCCCGCGCGGCCGGCTCCTCTTTGGCTCGCCGGCCCCGGCAGCATAATAGACGCGCCGGAGCCGAGCTGGGCTCATGCGCTGCGCCGCGGTGCCTGGCGGGAGTCGTAGTCCGCGGCCGGGACCGCGCCCGGGGCTGCCCAGGGGAGGCGGCGGCGCGCGGACTACAAGTCCCGGCATGCCCCCCCGCGGCGCCGCGCCCCACCCCGCGCGCCCCCTCCCGCCACCAGCCCCGCGGACGGGGCCCCCGGGGGCGCGCTGGGGCGGGGCGCCCATCCACCCCACTTTGACCCCGGCGACGAGGCGAGGACCCGGGGAGGCCCTCTGTTTGGTGCAGGGGACGTGCTCCTCGGGCGAATTTCCTGGCGCCCCCGGGTGGCGTGGAAAAGGCGGGAGCGCGGCCATCGCCCGCCTGCCCGCCGCCAAACGCGCCCGGGGTGGGGGGGTTTCCGAGCCCGGGGTTTGGGGGCGCCCTGGAACCCGGTCGCTCACAGCCGGGGCGGAGGGCACCCGCGGAGTGCCCTTGTTTGTAAACAAACCGTGCCGCTAATTAGCCAGGGGGAGCGCGCACGGGAGGCGAGGGCGGGGCGGGGCGGCGGGCGCGCGCAGGGGCGGCCCCGCGGGGGGAGGAGCCGCGCTAGGCCCCGCCCACGTCACCCACCTCCTCTACCTTCCCAACCCACCCGTCTTCAGTACACACAGCGCCTGGGGGGTGGGGAGCCCGGGTACCCGAACTGGAGAGGCGTTGGAGATGTTCCCGCCTCTTTTTTCTTTTTTTTTTAAAATATATTTTATTGATTTTTTTTACAGAGAAGTCAGAAACAGCCGAAGCCGGTTTGCACAGTGGATAGAGCATCGGCCTGTGAACGGAAGGGTCCCAGGTTCGATTCCGGTCAAGGGCATGTACCTTGGCTGCGGGCACAAACCCAGCAGGGGGTGTGCAAGAGGCAGCTGATCGATGTTTCTCTCTCATGGATGTTTCTGACTTTCTATCCCTCTCCCTTCCTCTCTGTGAAAAATCAATAAATATATTTTTTTAAAAAAGAAAGAAACATCGATGGGAGAGAAACATTGATCAGCTGCGTCCTGCACACCTCCATCTGGGGATGTGCCCGCAGCCAAGGTACATGCCCTTGGCCGGAATCGAACCTGGGACCTTTCAGTCCGCAGGCTGACGCTCTAACCACTGAGCCACACCGGTCAGGGTTATACCCTGGTCTTGACCTTGCAGAGCCGCCCCTGGCTGTGGAGGATGCAGACCGAATGCCCTGGATGCTGATGACCCTTGCCTTGGGCCTCCACTGACGAGCAGGGTCCCCCTGGGAGCATAGCAGGAACCTGGGCATCCCCGGGGACCTGACTCTGAAGAGAGGACCCAGGTCCCACCTCCCCTTCCCCGTGCCCACCAGTCCGGCTTGCCCACTCCGGTGTGGCCCCAGTGGCTCAGGGCACTGACCCTCCCTGTGGCTGGAGGAGGCTGTCAGAGCGGCGAGCGGCGTGCAGACACTTACCTGGGGCCCCAGGGTAGGGTGCCTCCCTAAGACCTTGAGAGCAGAGCTGCCTTAGGAAGGGACTTAGGTGACCCTGACTGCCACCCCCGCCCCCCCAACCATTATTCTCTCCCTTCCCGAGTTCTTGGGAGTTTCAACACCATGAGATTGGGCCACTTAATCTCCCCAACCCAGTTTCCTCATCTGTCAAGGGGGACAAAAATAGGGCCCCATCCTCCGCTGGGGAAGTGGGAGGGAGAAGCTGGCGGGAAAGGTGGGGCCTGTGGGGCCTGTGGTCCCCAGGGTCACGGCTGGCTGCTCTGCCTCGGGCTCTGAGCTTGCCTCTTCCCGCCAGAGTGGCGGCTCCGTGAGGGCCGGGCTCTGCATGCACAGGCCCACGACAGGTCTGGCTCCAGAGATAGGCTCAGCGGACAGAGCGTCGGCCTTCGGACTGAGGGGGTCCCAGGTTCGATTCCTGTCGGGGGCATGTACCTGGGCTGCAGGCACATCCCCAGGGGGGTGTGTGCAGGAGGCAGCTGATCCATGTTTCCCTCTCATCGATGCTTCTGACTTTCTGTCCCTCTCCCTTCCTCTCTGTAAATGATCAATAAAATATATATTTTTTAAAAAAAGAAATATTTTCCCGGATTCCCTGCCACCAAAGTAAATCATTTGCACAAAAGGAATAAAGCCCTTAAAAGCACAGAGCAGAAGAGTGGGCTGCCCTGAGTTAAGGCGGCCGCAGAGGCAAGAAGACAGGTGACAGCCCCCCAGAACCTCAACCTCCGCATCTGTAAAATGGGACTATAACTACCTGCCTCGTAGGATGGTCGCAGGGGATGAGGTGTAAGGTGTCATTCCTGAGATAGTACTCGAATCCTTTCCTTCATTCGGGGCTCACAGACTGTTACAAACACAACAGGCAGCTCAGAACCCTCACTCAGAACCCTGGAGCAAAGTCAAGCCCGGGAGGGGGGGCGTGTGTCGGCCGTGTGCTCATGGCCGCCAAGTACAGGAACCAGGCTGGTGGGTGATTCCGTGCAGTTGTTCCTCGGGATCATTTGTTTTTCTCCAGGGCAAACGGGTAAATATTACGCCATACAGTTGAGTTTTATTTGAAGAAGCAATCCCTGTGGCACAGCAGTGAGAGGGCCGGCTGGGAAATGGACAGTCCCAGAGAGAAGCAAAGGTTTTGGGACACAATTAAACCCACAGCCCTGACCCTGACCGGTGTGGCTCAGTGGATAGAGCCTCGGCCTGCGGACTGAAGGGTCCCGGGGTTCCATTCTGGTCAAGGGCATGCACCTTGGTTGTGGGCACATCCCCAACAGGAACTGTGCAAGAGGGCAGCTGATCGATGTTTCTAGCTCTCTTTCCCTCTCCCTTCCTATCTGTAAAAATAAAAAAGTATATTTAAAAAACCACACACGCTGAAACCCGTTTGGCTCAGTGGATAGAGCTTTGACCTGCGGACTGAAAGGTCCCGGGTTCGATTCCGGTCAAGGGCATGGACCTTGGTTGCGGGCACATCCCCAGTGGGGGGTGTGCAGGAGGCAGCTAATCAATGTTTCTCTCTCGCCGATGTTTCTGACTCTACATCCCTCTCCCTTTCTCTCTGTAAAAAATCAATAAAATATATTTTTAAAAATGTAAATAAAAGCATTTTAAAACTCCAAACATGCCAAAACTGACCGCTCGGGGCGAACGTTATCGACGTGAGTGACTGTCTTCAAAGACAGGAACTACCTCCCCTCCTGAACGCCCACCCAGCGGAGCCAGGAGAGGAAGAAACTAAACTGGAAGTCAGCAAACAGAAGGAAATAATAACGTTACAGTGGAGACACACAAACTTGACAAGTAGAGACGCCACAGAGAGACTCCGCTAGCCTCGAACAAGGAAACCGAGAAGCCTTGTCCTAGAGAGAAAAAAAAAAAAAAAAAAAAAAGAGGGAGAAGACCAGTGTTAGCGGAACCGGGACTGGAAAGGACGGGAAGAGACCGGCAGGGCAACCACCACACCCTAGACCGGGGTCGGCAAACCTCGGCTGGTGAGCCACGTGCGGCTCTTTGGCCCCTGGAGTGTGGCTCTTCCACAAAACACCACATGCGCCCACGCATGTACAGTGCCGCTGAAGGAGGACCCCATAGCAATGTACCTACCGGTATAGTTTACGTCTTAAAAAACTTGGCTCTCCAAAGAAATGTCAATCGTTGTCCTGTTGATATTTGGCTCTGGGGACTAACGAGTTTGCCGACCGCTGGGCTAGATGCAAGGGACACGTTCCCAGGAGCCCGCACACGCCCCAAACTGACTTGGGAAGTGACCCCGAATCTCCAGAACCGAAGAGGGGCTGAGCCGGCGCTCGGGAACCTCCTGCAGGGGAGAGCCCGGCCAGACGGTCTGGGGTGAGCCCGACGGAGCGTTCAAAGAAAAATGGGCGCCAATCCTTCCCCCTCTCCCGAGCGGAGGGGGAGCAGGTCGGTACACGCACGGCCGCTGCTCCCCAGAGCGCCGCCGGCAAAGCGCCTCGCCAGGGAGACGCCCCGGGAACCTCGCTGGCTCCTTTCCCGGGTGCCCTGGGCCCTCTCCCCACACAGAGGGCACAGTGGCATCGGGGTGAGCACCCCTCCATGCCAGCTCTCTTCTGCTCAGAGTGCCCGAGCCACCCTCCGGGGCAGTGGTCGGCAAACTCATTCGCCAGCACAGCCCCGTGTCAACGGTAAAACAACTGACATTTCCTTGGAGAGCCACATGTTTCCGACGTAAACTTCTGCCGCCGCCACGTCTTCAACGTAGACTCGCCCAGGCCGTGCGTGGCGTTTTGTGGAAGAGCCACACTCCAGGGGCCAAAGAGCCGCATGTGGCTCGCGAGCTGCGGTTTGCCGACCGCTGCTCCAGGGCCACGGCCCAGCACCTCACTCATCGGGTGGCGCTGAACGTCCCAGGGTCCCGAGTGCCCCGAGGACTCACTCCCCTCGAGGGATGGGCAGCTCTGCCCGTCCGGTGATGCCATCCTAGTGCCTGATGCCACGGGGTGTCGTGGGCAGCGTTATGAGGGCGGGGCTCCCAGAGGGATGGGGGGCTGTGGGACGGGGGGGGGAGGGGAGGGCCGGGAAGGGGGTCTGTGTGCTCCCAGGCACTGAGGCCAGGCTCTCATTCAGGCTTAGGAACCACTGTTTCTATTATTACTAGGGGCCGGTGCATGAAATTCGTGCACTGGGGGTGGGTGGTCCCTCAACCCAACCTACCCCCTCTCACACACTGGGAGCCCTCAGGGGAAGTCCAGCTGATGGCTCACCCCCAGCCTGCCCAAGGCCTAAAGCCTCACCCAGCCATTGCCCTGCTCAGCTCAGCCCCGGCTGCCTGCGACCACTGGGCCCCGGGCCTGGGTGCTCCCTGTCTCCACCACCACCACCACTGCTGCTGCGGACACCACTTCCCCTCACAGTGCCTGGGGGCCCCCCCGTGCCACTGCGCCCCGCCCTCGCTCCTGATTGGCTGGTAGCATAGCCAATCAGGAACGAAGGTACAGTCAAATTTGCATGTTTCTCTTTTATTATATAAGATTATTTTAAATGTATTTTAATTTTTAAAATATATTTTATTGATTTTCACAGAGAGGAAGGGAGACGGATAGAGAGTCAGAAACATCGATGAGAAACATCCATCAGCTGCCTCCTGCACACCCCCCACCAGGAATATGCCCGCAACCAAGGTACATGCCCTTGACTGGAATTGAACCTGGGACCTTTCAGTCCGCAGGCCGACATTCTATCCACTGAGCCAAACCGGTCAGCTCTACTACTACTATTACTACTACTACTACTACTACTATTATTATTATTATTATTATTATTATTTTAAACAATCCTCACCTGAGGCTATTTCCCCATTGATTTTTAGGGAGAATGGGAGAGAACAGGGGGAAAGGGAGAGAGAAGCATCGATGTGAGAGACACAGGCCCACCCTGACCTGGTTCATAGGTCAGGGCTGGGCTGTTTCTACTATCGACAGGACCTCCTGCTTTCCTGGTCCCTCCCCTTTTGCCCCCCCCACCCCCCAGCTTGAACAGGAGGTGCTGGAATTGATGGGGAATCCGTGTCTGGGATTCCAACTCTCCAGAGCCATCTGCACTCCCCCCCCGCCCCCCCCTCATCTGCCCTCTGCCCAGAGCAGCCATGGTGGGCAGCACCTGGGAGCCTGCGGGAGCCCATGCCGGCCTGCGGGCTGCGGGCTGGGGCTGGGGCTGGACGCAGCGGGCGGCCACTCAGCCTCTGGTGCTGCCCGCCAAGGTCAGGCTCCCAGGAGGCGGAGGTGCCTGCCAGTCCAGGCCCCGCCACCTCGCCACCTCGGAGAAGCCTGGACCCCCTTCTCTGCACCCCTTTGGCCCTTAGCAGCGTGCAGGGGGCTCACAGACCTGGGAGGATGTGGGGGGGGAGGCAGGAGAGGGGGCGGGGAGGGGGGAGCCGGCCTGCAGCTGGCCTCCCAGGCGCCGGGCACACGCCGGGGACTTTGGCCCCCGGTCCGCCGCGTCAGCTGTTCTATTTCAGGCCAGTTGCTCCTCCGTTGGGGAATTCTCCTGCCGTGAGAACCCAGAGAGGCCAGGGCTGGTGTGGTGGCCTCTGGGCGCCCCTCCTCAGCCCCACGGACCCCCCTCCAGTGCCAGGTGAGGGGTGCCCCCCCGGCTGTTACGCCGGCCTGGCTCCCCAGGGCCAATGCTCCCGCCTCCGGTGCCAACACCTGGGTCTCATCCCACAGCAACAACCCGCAATCCACGGCCGGAAAGTCCGGGGACACCCACACCCGGGCCCACAGGCCGCAGCGGGATGGGGAGCAGACCTCGTGGTGGGGGGCGTGGGGGCCTGAGAGCCGCTGGGATCTCGTGGCTGTGGGAATGCGGCCGTGGCGTGTGCTCACCTGTGTGGAGGCCCCAAGGGCAGTGCCAAGCCCAGCCCTTTCCCGTCCCTGTGTGGCCTGGGGCCAGTCACCCAGGCCCTCTGAGCCTCCAGGCCCCTCCTCTGTAATAGTCCAAATGGCTGCCCAAACCGGTGTGGCTCAGTGGATAGAGCATCGGCAGACTGAAGGGTCCCGGGTTTGATTCCGGTCAAGGGCATGTCCCTTGGCTGCGGGCACATCCCCAGTGGGGGGCGTGCAGGAGGCGGCTGATCGATGTTTCTCCCTCATGGATGTTTCTGACTTTCTATCCCTCTCCCTTCCTGTGAAAAATCAATAAAATATATTTAAAGAAAATTGGAATAGCTTAGCAGGGCATCGGGGATTTAGGGGGACGGTATGTACGGCCCTGGGCGAGGGAGAGGCTGGGGGTGGGGGGCAGGGAGAACAGCTGCCCTCGCTCGCCAGGACAACTGGCAGTGGTTGGACGTGACAGGGAAACAGGTGGGACACTGGCAGCGGAATTCATATTCCTTAAGGATGCCCTGAGGCCCCTGCTGCACCTCCCCCTGCCCCCCCCACCCCCAAAAAAGCCTGAAGGCTTTGAACAAAATCCCCGGCCTTTTGGGCCTCTGAGTCACACCTGCCCGCCCGGCCCGGGCTGTGTCTGGCTCACTAGCTGCCGGGACCTCTCTCTAACCCGGGATTAAGCGGCCTCTGCAGACAGGACAGAGGGGCCCCGGCTGGGGAGCAGGGAGCCGCATTCCAGGCATTCCTGCTCCAAGACCCGCCTGCTGGCCGCAGCCCAGCAGCCTGCACAGTCTGGGGGCGCCGCCCTGGGACCCCCCTCTCCCCCACAGCCTGGAGGGGCTGCTCTGGGACCCCCTCTCCCCACAGCCTGGAGGGGCTGTCCTAGGACTCCTTCCCCCCGCCCCCCAAAGCTGGAGGGACTGTCTGAGGACTCCCTCCCCCTCACAGCCTGGAGGGGCCGCCCTGAGACCTCCCCACTCCACAGCCTGGAGCGGCCGCTCTGGGACCCCCCTTGCCCCAGGCCTGGGGTTGGGGCGGGGCTAAGGGCAGACAGATTTAGTTGTGGGGCCTTTGGAGCAAATTAGGATCAGGTTAGGTCCAACAGGAAGTGGCAGCTAACGTCCCAGGATTCCTTTCTTGGGAGGGTCTGTGCGGTCCTCCCATCAGGCTCTGGGGCCTGGGCTGGCTGTCCCCGCTGCCATGGACCCACAGGAGGGAGGGGGGCGGACAGGGAGGGCCGGCATGCTCGCAGGGGGATGGGAAGGGGACAGAGAAGCAGGGGTGGGGGCCAGCCTCAGGCTGAGCCTGGGGACCTTGAGGAAGGGATAGTTTGGTCTCCACATTCCCGGGGCTGAGGGACGGTCGGGGACAGGACCTTTCAGTTTTCTTTCTTTAAAAAAAAAAAAATATATATATATATTTCCGTGGATTCCAGAGAGGGAGACAGAGAGATAGAAACACCCGTGATGAGGACCGCTGACTGGCTGCCTCCCGCCGCTAGGGATGGACCTGCAGCCCCACCCGGTCCCTCTGGCCAGGAACCAGTGTGTCCTCCTGGTTCACAGGTCAGTGTTCAAGCCCGGAGCCATGCGGCCCGACTCGGTTTCCAAATGAGACAGTGCTACGCCAACAAGCCGTCGGTCACCCTGGGGGGACAGCCTAAGGGGTCACCTTAGAGAGGGTGGCATGGGCGGGGGGAGGTGATGCAGGGGAAAGGGGAAACAGGCTGGGGTGCTCACGAGGGGCGAGAGGAAGGAGGGAGGGAGGGATGGGTCCATGAGAGAGGGCACACCCCTGGAGGGAGGGAATCGGAGAAACCTAGGAGGCCACGTGTCCCCCGCTTCCTCCTGTCACCTGCTCTTCTGTCCCCGGGAACCGAGGCCCGGCGAGGGCTGGGGGCCGTCAGGGCTAGAGATGGCTGTCTAGGTCCCAGGCTTAGAGCGGCCGACGGCCTCGGGGTGGCTGGAGACCCCCCGCCCCCCAGGCCCAGGGGTGGTGGGCAACACGCCCGTGGCTCGGACCATGAGGAGGCATGGAGGAAAGCGGGGTCCTAAGTCTCTCCCAAACCGGCCGCCAGGGACGGGGACCGTCACCCAGACCCCACTGACCTGGGCTGGGGGAGCCTGGGGCTGGCCGGGCAGCGTCAGCAGCTCCAGGGAATGGAGGCGGAGCGGGGCGGCTGTCCCGCACATCCCCCATGTAGTGTCCCCCGGTCCCTCATCAACTGCCATCAGGATCCAACCCGGGGGCTGGACGTTAAAGGGCCAGTGCTCCCGCCCACCTTGCTGCCTGCTGTGGGTGTGTGTGTGTGTGTGTGGGGGGGGCACCGCAGTTCCTGCCATGTGGTCTGTTCCTCTACCCCCTGGTGGACAGCCCTCCACTGTCCCTGTGACTAGATATGGCTTCTCAAAAGCTTCGAGTCCTATGAGAAGGTGATGTCCTTTTTTTTTTTTTTTTGAGAGAGAGAAACATCTGTTTGTTGTTCCACTTATTCATGTATTCATTGGCTGATTCTTTTTTAAAAAAATGTTTTATTGATTTTTTACAGAGAAGAAGGGAGAGGGATAGAAAGTCAGAAACATCGATGAGAGAGAGACATCGATCAGCTGCCTCTTGCACATCCCCTACTGGGGATGTGCCCGCAGCCAAGGTACATGCCCTTGACTGGAATTGAACCCAGGACCTTTCAGTCCGTAGGCCGATGCTCTGTCCACTGAGCCAAACCGGTTTCGGCCATTGGCTGATTGTTAAAAAAAAAAAAAAAGATATATATTTTTTATTGATGTCAGAGAGGAAGGGAGAGGAAGAGAGAAACATCAGTGATGAGAGAGAATCATGGATGGCCTGCCTCCTGCACGCCCCCCACTGGGGATCAAGCCGGCAACGGGACGCCTGTGCCCTGACCCGGAGCCACACGGTGACCTCCTGGTTCATAACTGCGCCTCGCCCGTGGGGCTCACTGGAAGTTTCTATCTTCCGCAGGAGGGAGGTGAAAACAAGCTGCCCGGAGGGAAGCTGGCTTGAGTGCTGAGCTCAGGGACCAGGGCCCCCCCTGTCTTGCTCCACCTGCCTGCAGGGCGAGTGGGAGGCCTGGGAGCACTTGGGAGCTGGCGCTGGGACCGGGGTGCACAGTTTGGGGGTGGCACTGGGTGAGGAGGAGGAGGTAGGTCTGGTAAACTCCCGTGGCTGCGTTTGGATTTGGACCCGGGGCCAGGGGAAGCCGGTGGTGTGTTCGCCTCGGGTGTGTGACCGGTTAGGCTGGGGTTTCAGGCCCCGGGCAGCGGGGCGGGGAGGCGGGCCCAGGGCAGGCAGTGCTCCGAGGTGCCTTCTCCCTCCTGAACCGGTCCGGTTACACTTCTGCAGCCGCAGCCTCACCTCCCTGAGGACCGGAGTGAGTAGAGGCCTCCGGGGCACAGAGATGGCTGGGAGGGGCGCCCCACACCAGCTGCCGGTGTCTATGGCAACCGCGCAGCTCTCTTCCCGGGCTTTCGTCCATGTCCAGTGCTCTGTCCTTTTGTGCGCCCCGCATCCTGAGCCGTGGGCCGGGGCTCCCGGTGTCAGCCGGTAAAGAACAGCCTGCCTGTCACTCTGAGAGGGGCTGGGCGGGGCGGGGAGCCGAGAGACCACGACCCCCTCCAAGACGTTAAGGCCCACGTGGGTAGCGGAGGGGTGCCCCCCATGTGGGGTGGGTTGTGTGGGGGGTGGGAGGATGCACCGGATTTGGGGTCAGAACCGCGCTCCCGTCCTCCCGAGGCTCTGAGCCCCTCCCCTTCCCGCGGTAACTGCAGGTGATGGTACCTGAGACGACACCCTGCAGGCAGCACAGCAGCCCGCCAGCCCCCATCGGCTCCCCTGGGTCCCGGGGGGGCTCTGGAGAGAAGCAGGGGCGCCCCGAGGGAGCGCTGGTGGGCGCGGGGCCGGCGGTCGGAAGCTTCGGGAGCTCGCCGTCTTCGCCGCCAAGCGGGAAGGTAAGGGGGGTCCCGAGCGTTTACGGAGACGTTGTGCGGATGCCCTGCACGCCCCTGGGCGCGCGATCCAGGAGGGGCCGGAGCTCCGAAGAGACGTTGGGGCCCGCCAGCCCTTGGGCTCCCCCACCTCCCGGCGGAGAGAGCTCTGCTGCTCCCGGGAGCGCCGCTGCAGGGGGAGCTCAGGGCGAGAGCATTTGATGGGGACCCTGGCACTCTGCGGCAGCGTCTTTACACTTCCGTTTTTAGAAAGCGCGGGAGAAGAACGGCCTGCAGTAGGTTACCTGCGGGGCTAAGGCTTTTAGGCAGGAAGCACGCACTACGTACTGTCCCTTTAAGGCGTAGGGCCCGCCCGAGGCATTCTGGCCCTCGCCGCTCCCCGTAGCGCCCCTCCGAGAGGCCGGCTTTGTGCGCTCGCCCCGCCCCCGACGCCGCGGCCCTTCGCGCACGCGCACTGCCTGCTCCGTGCCGCCTCATCGATCTCGGCCCGGCTCCCGCCCAGGCGGCGGCCGACGCGAGTCCCGGGGCGCTCTGCCCGCTCCCGCCCGCCGCGGCCCTGCAGGTAAGCGGGGGAGGGGCGCCTGAGCCTCGGGCACGCGCCAGGGCCCGACGCCGTTGCACCCCCAAACCGCCGCCGCCGTCGCCGCACGTGTTCCGGCGGGCCCGGCCTCAGCCCCGGTCCCGCCCGCCGGGCTCCTCGATGCAGACGCCCCGCGCGCCCATGCCGCCTCGCCTTCCGGGTACCCGCTTGCGCCCTTCTTCCGGCCGAGCGCGCGGCCCCTCTCTCCGGAGCCTCGCCCCCCGGAGGTCCCGTCTCCCTCCCCCCACGGGCTCCCGGCGGTCACTGGGGCGGCCGCTCCCCGCGGGCCCACTGACAGGCCCGCACCCCGGGGGCTGCGACGTCTCCCTGCAGCCAGCCTGCAGGTCCCCTCGTCTGCACAGCGCCTCCAAAAAACAAAATACGCCCCACGAGCGCCCCGGGCCTGGACGGGGCGCGCACCCCGTCTGTCCTCCGCTGCGGGAGCGCCCGCACCCCGACTTGCTGCTCGGCCTCAGCCCGAGGCGGCCAGGCTCCGCTCCCCCACAGCCCCAGGCCCAGGGTGGGGTTCGCTGTCGGGAAGGAGTTCGCTCCGAGCCTGCGACCCCTTCCAGCCCGGTCCCCGAGCCGTTCCGGGTGATGTGAAAAGACGCGCCCCTCCGGGCACTTTTCCGTTTCCCGACCCTTCGGCCGGCCCGGCGCTGGCACTACCTCCGGGTGGGCCGGGCCGCGGGAGGGGAGGTGAGGAGCCCGGAGCGCGGGCACCGGTGCGGGAGAGCGCGGCTCCCGCGGGGCGGGCCACTCTGGGGCCGCGGGGTTTCCTCCTGTGTCTCTCCCCCACCCCCCGTGGGCCTGGTCTCGGCTCTGGGGCTCGGGAACCTGCATCTTCCCAGCAGCCGGGAGGCACCCAGGTTGGGGGGCTCGGCCGCAGGAGGTTGGGGAACCTCGTGGGCGGGCAGGGTGTGTGTGTATGGGGGGCAACTCCCCCGGCCGTTGGTGTCCCCTTTTTCCGACCGCCTTTCCAAAGAGCCCAGCTGCCTCTGAACAATCGTCCCAGGGAACCCCCGAGTGCTTATGAGAAAGGCTCCCCACCCCAGGAAGAAACGTGGGGAGCCTGTGAGAACCCAGCTGGTTTTTGTCTGGATGCTTTGCCCGCCCCCAGGTGGGAGCGGATTGGCCGGAGGGGGAGGAGCTGGGCATCCTTCCTCCTCACCTGAGGGCAGCCAGTTTGCCAGCCAAACCGCACCTCCTGGGGGTCCTCCGATTTTTATGCTAAAACGCGCCATTCGGGGTCTCCTGAAGCGCCCCTTTCTCCTCTCCGGTCCCCACCGGTGTTTGGTCGGGCATCCTGGGAGGCTGGGTCTTGGGAAATGGGCTTTCTAGCCCCGGACCTTGGCTCCTCCCTCCCCGCCCTGGTCCGGCCCACCGAGGCAAGGCCGCCGGAGATAATCGCAGATCCCAGCCTTTGCTGCCCACAGCCCAGTGCCAGCGCGTTTGCCCTGGCAGAGTTGCCCGCACGCCCCTGCCCTCCCCTCCTCCACGCGGGGCCGTGGGCTCGGTCAGTCCTGGCCGCAAGTATCCAGCCGCGGCCGCCCTGCTCTGCACAGCTATGCTGCGCTGTAACTCCTTTTCCTTCTTGGATGAAGACGGGAGGCGCTCTGTTTTGTGATGGCTGCCATCTCCCTTCGCCGTGCACACTTCAGTTTTAAGCTCCAAGCAAGAACGGCCAATGTGCAAACCCTGGACGGTGGCTTCAGCCTCCGGGAGGGTGGCCAGTGATGCTTGCAGGGACACCCTGGTGGCTCCCCTCCCCGGTGGCTCCCCTCCCAGTCCCATGGTCACGGTGAGACCCAGTGGAGCGGAGGCTGCCCCTCCTGCAGCGCGCTCGTCACCGCAGACCGTGGTGTTTGCAGACCTGTGTTTGCAGACCTGGCTCTTAGCACTGTTGCCTTGCCCGGGATGCAGGTGAGGGTTTGGATGAGTTCCCACACCTGTGATCTGGCTGGTTCTTCCCTGACCAGAACCTGCAGTGGGTTACAAGGCGGAAGGCCCTTTGAAGAAGAGAGAGCCTTGTGCTGGGGCGGGTGGGGCTGCATTCCTGCCTTCCCACAGACCCACACCCGCAGGTAACAATAGGAAGCGGCCTTGAAGGAGGGGCCTTTGAGGCCTTGAAGGAGGGGCCTTTGAGGCCTTGAAGGAGGGGCCTTTGATCACCGCTGCTGCGGGAGCCTGAGGCTGCCTGCTCTCAGCCTCAGGGAGCGGGAGGGATTAGGGTAACAGGTGCCTCCACTTGCAGCAGCGCATCCAGGCTCAGTGAGGTGGTCCAATGGTTTTTATCCTTTATTCTGAAACTTCCTTATAAAACATGGTTTGCTTGTTGGCCTAGGTCCCCCGCTGTAGGCTGCGGTTAGCCCAGAGCGATTCCTGCTGAGTGTTCTGTGCCGAGCCGTGAACCGAGCCGTGAGCCCGCCCGCCTGCATCTCCCTGCCGCGCAGCGGGCCTCAGAGCCATGGCAACGGAGGAGAAGAAGCCCGAGACGGAGGCCGCCCGGGCGCAGCCCACCCCCTCGTCGTCGGCCACGCAGAGCAAGGCGAGTGCCTGCGGCTCCTGGAGGCTGCAGGATGCTGGGGTGGCCCTCCGTTCATCAGTGTGTCTGTCCTCCGTCAGAGAAACGCTGGGGTTTTACTCAGTGACTGCCGCTTTCCAGACCCCTCCCCGTCTCCTGGGGGTGGTGGGGGTGATTAGCAACAGCTCAGCTCCTCGGTCCTGGGAGAGTTAGGGCCCGGGCAGCGCTGTCTGCAGCACCCCTCGGCCACCCCTCTGATGCCTGGCAGGTGTGCAGACCTCGCACCGGAAGCAGCCTTCGGTGTGCCTGGGGCTGCATAAGGGGCGGGCGAAGGCCGGGGAGGCATGGGTGGTGCTGGTGGTCTGGGTGGGGTGGGTGAGGGTGGAGGAGCCGCAGCGCTGAGGGGAGGCTGCAGAAGTGAGGGCTCTGGTGGCTGTTGAGGCTGCGGGATGTGCAGACAGCTCTGGGGGTCACGTGGCGCAGTCTGGAGCTCACGCAGGGGTCTCAGATTCAGGCTGATGGGGCTTGATGGTGGTGGGCACTTGTGGCTGACGAGCTGTTTCCTCACCAGCCTACACCTGTGAAGCCAAACTATGCCCTCAAGTTCACCCTGGCCGGCCACACGAAAGCCGTGTCCTCCGTGAAATTCAGCCCCAACGGGGAGTGGCTGGCGAGTTCGTGTAGGTATCAGCGGGGCCTCGGTGGCTGGAGAAATCGGGGTGTGTGTGTGTGTGTGTGTGTGTGTGTGTGTGTGGAGGGGGGCTTGCTTTCTGACACTCCTCTGTGGCTGAGCCTGTGAGCTTCCGTGTTTCACTGGAAGAAGCCACGCCCTGTGGACATTGTGCCGTTGTGCTCCGTGGCAGTGGTTGGGCAGTGGTCGGAGTGGAAGGTGCTGCCCGTTCTGTGGGTGGCATTCTTCGGGGTCCCTCACTGCTCCCGGGGCTCACGTGGGAAAACGCAGATTTTGGACGCTGGGTGACGGGGCTCTTTGTTCCTCCTTTCTTTCAGCTGCGGATAAACTCATTAAAATTTGGGGCGCCTATGATGGAAAATTTGAGAAAACAATATCTGGTCACAAGCTGGTAGGTATCAGCCTGCGCACTGGGGTGGCTGCTGGACAGCGAAGCTCCGGCGATCACGTGGGTGGGACCCCTTTTCCCAGGCCTGTGGGGTTATGTTGAGTCCGCCCCCCCATTTTTTTGATGTTTTTTATTGGTTTTGGGGAGAGGGATAGAGAGATAGGAAGATAGGCTGCCTCTGACACCCCTCCTCCCCATCTTGGGCGTTGCGCTGAAACGAGGTGTGTGTTCTGACCGGACATCACCTGGCTCATGCGTCAGCACCAGCCACTGAACCGCATCGGTAGACCCTCCAAATTTGTGGTAGCTGTTTGCATCCTCTCGTGGTCTTGAAACACAAGTGAAAGTTTGTTTGGCAGAGTCACCAGGTGGAGAGAGTGAGCTCGGGGAACAGTGACAGAGGGCCACGGCGCTTGGGGGAGAAAGGCACCCCACAGCCCAGGCGCCTGCCCTCGACCCGGAGCGAACCCTTTGTACGTGAGCTGACACTGGCCGTGGAGCTCACTGGCCAGAGCTCCCACCTCTTGTTTTTTTATTGATTTTTTTATGGGGAAGGGGGAGGGATAGAAAGTCAGAAACCTCGATGAGAGAAAACATCGACCAGCTGCCTCCTGCACCCCCCCCCCCCATTGGGGATGTGCCCACAGCCAAGGCACATGCCCTTCGCCGGAATCGAACCTGGGACCTTTCAGTTTGCAGGCTGACACTATCCACTGAGCCACACGAGTTTCGGCCCAGAGAGCGCGCTTGTCGGGGGCCGGCCAGTGACTCGTGCTCAGCGCGAGCTGGGGACTCGCTTGCAGAGTGGGACGAGTGCAGTGTGTCCAGTTGGGTGGGGGTGGGGGTAGGGTTTGGTTTCTGCCGGCTAATTGTGTTTTGCCCCTCGTGGTGGTGACTCTCTTGTCTCTTCTCCCCAGGGAATATCCGACGTGGCCTGGTCCTCGGATTCTAACCTCCTTGTTTCTGCCTCAGACGATAAAACCCTGAAGATATGGGATGTGAGCTCGGTAAGCCGAACTCGGGATCCCCCCCGGGGGAGCGTGTGTAGAGGACAGGGTGGGAGGGGCGGCGGTCCCTGGCGGCCGGCTTCGGAGGCGGCTTCCCAGAAGTGCATTGCTCAGCCCGCCCGCCCTCCCTCTGGCCCCGAGGGGACAGTGTGTCAATGTTTCATTCCAGGGAAAGTGTCTGAAAACCCTGAAGGGACACAGTAACTACGTCTTTTGCTGTAACTTCAACCCGCAGTCTAACCTCATTGTCTCGGGCTCCGTAAGTGTGCTGGCCCCTTTCGGGTGTGGTGGGCACAGAGGCCACCTGGAGGGGGTGGCGGCTTCGGGTCCTGAGGGACTGTCGGCTCCTGTCCGCCCCCCTGACTGGCCTTGACCTCTGTGTCTGCAGTTCGACGAGAGCGTGAGGATCTGGGACGTGAAGACGGGGAAGTGCCTCAAGACCCTGCCTGCGCACTCAGACCCGGTCTCCGCCGTAAGTGCCCCTGGCCTGGGAACCCCAGTCTCCACCGGCACCTGCAGTGGATGGGAACCCTGTAGAACCTCAGTCAGTGGAAGGGCAGGTGGCTGCAGCGTGGGGGGATGGTGCGCCCAGATGGAACCTTCTGGTCCCGGGCATCAGTCCTGGGGAGCGTGGCGTGGTGTCCTGTGAGTTTAAGAGTGGAGAGCTCTGGTGGGTGTGGCTGGAGGCAGGTGGGGTGGAGCCAATAGCTCTGGTGGGTGTGGCTGGAGGCAGGTGGGGTGGAGCCAATAGCTCTGGTGGGTGTGGCTGGAGGCAGGTGGGGTGGAGCCAATAGCTCTGGTGGGTGTGGCTGGAGGCAGGTGGGGTGGAGCCAATAGCTCTGGTGGGTGTGGCTGGAGGCAGATGGGGTGGAGCCAATAGCTCTGATTGGTGGGTGTGGCTGGAGGTGGGTGGAGCCAATAGCTCTGGTGGATGTGGCTGGAGCAGGTGGGATGGAGCCAATAGCTCTGATTAGAGGGTGTGGCTGGTGGCTGGAGGTGGGTGGGATGGCCCAGTTGTGGTGAGAACAGGTGGAGGGTGGGCCCAAGAGTGCCCGTCCTGCTCTGAGGTCCGTGCCCTGCCGCTCTGCAGGTGCCAGTGCACTCGGCAGCGTAGTCACTGCGCACTGGGTGATGGCTCCGTGAAAGCATGGCTCCAGGGCTCCCGCGCCTCCCTCTCACCTCGGAGCGGGTCACTAGCAGGAAGCAGGCCTTTTAAAAAGGTGTTGGTTGTAAGAAGGCTTATCCCTGGTACAGGCGGCTCGGGACTCAGCAGGAAGAGTAGGAATGCGTGTGAGCTCCACCTTCTGGCATTGCCACCCGTTGACTGGCACCGAGAGCCAACTGGGGCGAGGAGGAAAACCCCAGAGGTGAACCAGTGACAGGAGAGGGATGTCAGAGTGGAGTGTATTCATAGGAAGGTGTGGGTGTCCCCCCGCCAACAGAGCTAGACTCTCAGATCCGGTAAATGGGGCCTGAACCGCAGTCCCCCGGGGCCAGCAGCAGGTCCCCGTGGGGTTTGGAGCCGCCTGGACCTCCTGGTGCCCTCTGCAAAGCTGGCAGCTCAGGCCGGCAGTGGCTCAGGCCGGCCCGTCTGTGGTGTCCCCGTCCCGGCTTGGAGCAGGGGGGAGGGGGACGTGTCAGGTGGTGTTCAGATGGCCGTAGGCAGGCACCTAGGTGAGAAGCCACCAGAGTCCATTCTTGGGGGGGGGTTCCCCCTGATTTTCTTTGCTTTTGTAAAGCAGTGTCGGGGGAAGTCGGTTTGGCTACGTTGGGTCAGGCTGCCTTCACTGGGGGGTGGGGGACGATGGCGACAACGGGGGGGGGGGCCGGGTCCTCAGACAGACAGGCCCTCAGGAGTGGGCCTCCTGGGGCCACGGTTTAGCTCAGTGCGTGTCAGAGTGAGTGAGTGACTCCTCGACGGGCTGCAGGCTGGTTTTCTCTGCGGCTCCTCCTCCGCGGTGAAAGCCGGCCCTCGCCACCTGCTCGGCGGCAGCCTGAGAGGGTCACCCCGCACTGGGGGGTTGGGGGGGACACGCGTGGGGAAGAAGCTGTGTGGCTGGCGTCAGGTCTTCCTCCCTCCTCCCTCCTCCCCCTCAGGTCCACTTCAACCGCGATGGCTCCCTGATCGTGTCCAGCAGCTACGACGGGCTCTGGTGAGTGGGGGCGCTCCTTCCCCTCGGTGCGGAGTCCAGGGCCTGGGGCAGCGGGGAGCAGGCGGAGCAGCGAGGACTGCGGAGGGGGACCACCCAGTGCAGCCTCAGGGTGGGGAACGTGCGAGGGAAACTGTTGAGGGGACGAGCGACTCGGGATAGGGGCGCGGGGCAGCCTGTGCCCCCAAAGCTGCCTGGTTAGCACCGGCACGCACGCCCTCGCTGTGACTTGCTTCCTCACCGCCTGTTTTGCTTTCAGCCGGATCTGGGACACCGCCTCCGGCCAGTGCCTGAAGACCTTGATCGGTGAGCCGGCCAGCCCCGGGGCTCCTCCATCGCGCCCGTCCTCGCCCTCTGCGGTTCCGGGCGCCCCTTCTCGGTCCTGGGTCTGCCCCTCGGGGAGGATTTCCCTGTCTGCCGCCCTCCCATCGCCACCCTCCTTCCCGGCTGCGGGCTGGCCCGCCCTGTCCTCTGAAGGACCTGAGTTCGGCAGGCCCTGGCGCCTTGGCCTCGGGCCTCGTCCCGGCCGTTCCCGGGGCAGTGGTGGGCGCTGTCTCCAGGCGTGCTCGGAGGAGGGGCAGGGAGGAGCTGGAGCAGAGGCCTGAGGTCACTGCGGGGAAGGGGGGCATTAGAGAAGGAGGGGGCTCCGGGCGGGGTGTCGAGTGGGAAGACTGGAGCTGGGCTGGCGGTGGGGTGCCGTGGGTGGGGCTGCTGTGCCTGTGAGCAGGTGCCATGGCCCCCGGGCCTTGGGCCTGGGAAGGCTGTGGGGAGGGGCCCGCCCCGGAGGGGTCCGTCAGGGCACTGGTTCGGAGCCCGATCGCCTGAGCCAGCCTGGAGGTGTCCGCAGTCTTAGGTCAAAGAGGCCGGATCCCCTTTAAGTGGCAGCCACGTGGAGGGCATGGCCAGGGCGTTGTGCGCCCCTAAGCTCCCTCCCGAGGCTGCCATGGAGGCATGTGAGGTGGGGGGGTCTGTGGGTCTGGCTCAGGCCCCCCAGCTCACCTCCCGCCCGCAGGGCTGGTCCCTGAGGCTCCGGGCTCCTCGGTGCTCGCAGGGGCTGTTCCGTGTGCTGGTGTCCGACTCCCCTGTGAGGGCCTGTGTCGTTAATCCCCATCGAGAACATTTCCCCATTGACTTAAAAACACCTTTTTATTGGGTTCCGAGAGGAAAGGAGAGGGAGAGGGAGAGGGGAACGTCACTGATGAGAGAATGCTGGATCGGCTGTCTCCTGCATGGCCCCTGACTGGGGCTTGAGCCCACAACCTGGGCATGTGCCCTGCCCCAGAATCGAACCCGGGACCCTTTGGTCATTGGGCTAGCACAGGGGCGTCCTTACTGCCCGCAGCCCGCCAGCCTGCAACCCAACAGCCCGCAGCCCACCAGCCTGCAGTCTGCCACCCGCCACCCGCCACGGCGCCTTTCCCGGCGGCCTGGGGGGGCCCCCCTGCTCGCTGTGAAGCATCCGCTCGGCCCCCCGCAGCGGCCGAGCCAGTGCGCAGGCAGCGGCACCCCAGGGCCTGGGGAAGGCGGGCAGTGGGCAGCGGTTCCCGGTCCCGTTCTCAGTCCAGGTCTAGGAGGTAGAACCTTCTGGACTTGAGCACATGGTGCTGCTGATGCTGTGCTCAGGGGCTGGGGCCGTCGGTGCCCCTCATCTCGCCCGCGTTACCCGCCGGCCTCCCCGTGCGGCCCCGGGACTGGGGGCTGGCGGCCTCACGCCCTCCCGTGCCTTTCCAGTGACTTGGATGAGCCCGCAGCGCAGGCCCCCCGTGCCCCGCGGCCAGGCCCAGGTTCTCCGAAGTGGTAATGCCACTCCCCTGGCGCCGGGACGCCCGCTGCCCCTGCTCCCGCACCAGGTGCAGGCTCCCGGTGCCCTCGCCCGAGGGGAGGCACGGCAGGTGTCACTGTCACGCCCCCGTGGGAGCGGAGTGCTGAGCCCTGCGGGCTGCGGCCGTCCCCAGGCCGCCGGGCTCGGACGCGCGGTGCGGGTGGCATGAGGGCCTTTCCTGGAGGCGCCCACAGAGCTTGTGCGGAACCGCCCCCGAGACACCCGGGAGCGTTCACCCAGTCGTTCGTGCCGTCCTGGCGCCGCCTGCCCGGGCGTGTGCGGGTTCACGTGGGGAAGCCGACCCTGGACTGCCCACCGGCCCGTGGGGGTGGCACCCCACGCACGGTGCTGCCGGCCCTGCTCCCCCAGCGCCCCCGGCAGAGGTGATGGCCCCGGGCCCGCGGGCTGCACAGGCACGAGCAGGCGCTCACGGGGCCACGAGGGCAGCGGTGTTGGCACTGGTGGCAGCGGCCTCACCAGAGGGTTCTGGGCAGCGAGGGGTGTTTCCTCTCCTGCCCGCTGGGCCGGAGCCCTGCCTCACCCCTGCCTCCCGCAGATGACGACAACCCCCCGGTGTCCTTCGTCAAGTTCTCCCCGAATGGCAAGTACATCCTGGCGGCGACCTTGGACAAGTGAGTGCTCACGCCTCCCCCAAGCATTCCTTCTGCGGGGGGGGGGGGGGGGGGGGGAGGCTCCTCTCCTCCCCTCCCTCCCCCACCCCAGCGGCAGGATTGGGGGACACGCTGAGCTGCAGTCTGGTTCTGTGCCACTTCCCCAGCACACCTGGACAGATCCCCGTCAGCCCGATGGCTGCCTCCTCTGGCCGTGTGCGTGGGGGCCCTTGGGGGGTGGCCTTGCTGGGCGCCGTCCTGAGAGGCCCAGCACCCTGTGGGCGCCGCTCTGCTCCGGGAGGCGGGGTCTGTGCCGAGCCCGTTTGGGGTTCCCGGAACCAGGTCCCCCACGTCCCTCTAGCAGGCCTGAGATGACCACTCAGTGATGTGGGAGCAGCCAGCAGCTTTCTTTTAAAATAACTTTGAGCTAAATATTCGGGGTTCTCGCGCTGTGCTCTGGGGTGTCCTCAAATCCTACTGCTGGCACTGGCACCTGCACCTGGGGGTTCCAGCCTGCAGAGGGCGCAGCGACAGCAGCCAGACTCCTACCCCACCCCAGCAGTCTGGGAGTGTGTGTGACCCCCCTCTCTCCTTCCAGCACCCTGAAACTCTGGGACTACAGCAAAGGGAAGGTGAGCGGCGGAGACGGCACGCCGGGCGGGGTGTGCGGAGGCCGGGCGGGGTGTGCGGAGGCCGGGGGGGTGCGGGGGGTGTGACGGTGAGCTGGCAGGGCCTGCAGCTGGGGGCTCAGAGAGCCGTGTTCACTGAGTTGGTTTGGTGCAAATTTCTCCAAGACGTGGGTGTTCGCTGCCGGCACGTCAGCTCTGACCACGTGGGTTTCTGGTTCGGGCACGGGAGTGCTTTTCAGGATGACACTCGGTTAGCCTTAAAGGGCCGGCACTCGGAATTCGGGGATTGCCCGGAGGGGGCAGCGGGGCTGACCGTGCCGTGTCCTTCCAGTGCCTGAAGACGTACACCGGGCACAAGAACGAGAAATACTGCATCTTCGCCAACTTCTCCGTGACGGGGGGCAAGGTGAGTGCCCCGTCCGTCCCAGCGGCCTCCCGAGGCCTGTGCCGCGGGCTTTCTGTGCCCGGAGCGCACACAGCCGAGAACGGAGCCACACGCTGAGTGGCCGTGGCTGTCACTCAGAAAGGGGGTGTCGTGACTCGGTGCCCCTGGACCTGCCGCCCTGTACGTCGGGCCCGCACAGCTCCCGGGAGCGGTGGGCATGGGCGGGCGTCCGAGTGGTCGCCTGGTCGGCCCAGAGCCGGGCCCCAGGCCTGCCCGCCTCCGTCCGGGAGAGCGGGACCGAGGAGATGGGCCATTGAGCTGAATGTAGGCGACACCAAACTACGGAGCGGTGATTGGAGAAGACGTTTACGTCCCCGATGCCCGCTCTGTGCGGCTGTTTCTTTTTTCTTTTTTTTTTGGGGGGGGGGGGTTAAGTCATAAGTCTTTATTATATTAAGGTTAAGTTAAAAGGAAACATCCATTTAAAATATTGGAGAAGTCACTGCGGGAGAGGGCGCGGCCGGCTCGGTGCGGAGGGGAGTGCGGGGCTGTGGGCACGCCCCTCACCGGCCCTGTCTGCCCAGTGGATCGTGTCCGGCTCGGAAGACAACCTGGTGTATATCTGGAACCTGCAGACCAAGGAGATTGTGCAGAAGCTGCAGGGCCACACAGGTGAGCCGCCCGCGCCCACACCCGCAGCGGCGGGGTGGTAGTTCGGCCTGAGGCCGCCTCGTCCCCGGCCTGGGGGAAGCCGCCCATTGGGGAGCAGCTGGCCAGTGGCAGGTCCTGGCTTCCTCCTCTTCCCCTCGCTGCCTGGCTGCCTGGCCTCGGCCATGCGGCTCTGCGCTTCTCCGTGCGGGCGGCCTGTGCGTGGCCCGGGCCCAGCCTGTCCCGAGAGGGACGTCGCCCGCTGTCCTTGCAGGGCCCAGCTTCTGTCTCCAGACAGGCCCGTCCCTCAGTACTCGGGGTGCCCTCCACCCCTCACTGGCTCCTCGACACTCAAGCTGCCCCTGCCCCAGTAGCCTGTCCCCTCTGCACCCCAACTTCTATAGTCAGTGGAGGGGTGTGTCCCCTGAAAAGCAGCAGCACCCTCATACGGCTTAACCCCAGAGGTGGAGGGGCACCGACCTAGCTCGGCACTCTTCGGGGACAGCCGGGGCGGATGCTCTGTTCTGAGGCCATGGGAGGAAGGTCAGGTTCAAATTCGGGTTCAGCCCATGTAAATCGAGTGCATCGAGCTGGCCGAGCCCTGTGACGGCACAGACTTGCCTCCTGACAGCAGCCCCGGAAGGGTTAGGCCCGGCGGCGGCGGAGGCGGGAGGGGGGCGCGGGCTCGGCCCAGGGAAGCTATTTTCCAGGCAGACACCTGTGACCCCGCCTGGTGTGGCCTCTGCCGCAGCGCCCGGTCCTCCGCGGGCCAGGCCGGCACCCCAGGGACTGTCGCCGTCGGCAGCGCCCGAGGCCGGTCCGGGACAGGCTGTGTGAGCCCGCAGTCAGCGCTGGGCGGGAGCCGGCGGGCCGGTCGCAGGGAGGGCACGTGTGGACTGTCTGTCGTTTGCAGACGTTGTCATCTCGACGGCGTGCCACCCCACGGAGAACATCATCGCCTCGGCCGCGCTGGAGAACGACAAGACCATCAAGCTCTGGAAGAGCGACTGCTAGGCCCGCCCAGGCCCGACGCTACCGACCGGCAGGGGCGGGGCCCGGGTCCCCCATCCAGGCTGGGGTGGGGCGGGGCCTGGACCCCCTGAGGCCCCTTAGGCCGAGGGGGAGAGGTCCCACCAGAAAGTTCTAGAAGGTGACGTTCTTGCCAGTTCCTCCGGCTGGGAGGAGCTCCCGGCCCCTCGTGTCCGTCAACAAGACTGTTCGTTTTTGTCTCAGAAGGCGAGGTGACGTTCCGCTGTCGCCGTGTTTTCCCGGAAATGTTCTGTGCCGTTTTTGATGTTTATTGCCGCGTGTGACCGGTCGCCTCTCGGCCCCTCTGCCCGGCCCCCGAGGTCCGGCTGGCCAGTGGGCGCCGCCCCGCACGGTCGCACGGCCGCCGGCCCTGCTTGTGGTCGTCCCGTGTGGGTGTCTGGAACCCAGACCCTGTGAACCCGCGTGCTCGGGCTGGGTGCTGGGGTGAGGTGTCCATGCAACAGGCCCGCCTCGGGCAGGACGCAGAGGGCCCTGGGCCGGCCTGGCAGCACCCCTGGCACCTGTCCCTGTGGTTTGCGGGTGAGCAGACTGGTCCGGGACTGGGCCTGCACTTTAGTGCCGGGCACCGGCGGGACGAGCTCTGCGGGAGGGGAGCTGAGACGGAGCCGGCCCCGAAACGTCCTGCTGAACGTTGCAGTTGGCTCTCGGTGCTGGGGGGCAGGGACCTGGTACCTCAGCTCCCGGCACAGGCACAGGCTTTCCTCCGAGGGGCCAGCTGTGGCTGCCCTCTGGTGCCGGCTGAGGCCCGGCAGCTTCTCGGAGTCCTTGGGGGCAGGGAGCGGGGTGTCTGGCACCCACCTGCCTGGCCCTCCCAGTGGCCCAGCCCGGGCAGCAAGTGCGCATGACGCCAGGACTGCAGAGCAGTTTTGTGGCCGTGGCTGGATCCTGGGGACCCCTGCGTGTAGCAAGGGCACCCCGTCTCCCTGGGTTCGAACCCAGTCTGTGGCACTGAGGCCTTCGGCAGAGGCGTGAGGGAGGTGCGGCGGGGTGAGCAGATGGCTGACATCCATCCACAGCCTGGGTCTCGGCCCCTGCTCTCCTGAGGGCCAGGCCCTGTTACGGGGTTCGGGATGGCGCCAAGTGGTGGCGGATGGGCTGTGAGGAAGTGGGGAGCCACCTGGTGGCCACTGTGGCCCAGGGCGACAGCCACGGACCGCCCTTGGGCAGAGAGGTGCTCCTGGGCTGTCTGGGACGAGCACCGCAGGGAGGGCTCGGGCGGCCCGGCTCAGCGCTGACCGGAGAGCTGAGGCTCCGGGCTTGGCTGGCGGGTCCGGCGGAGGTCGTTCCTTGTTTGGTTGGTTCCTGGGGTCGGTTTGCCCCGGGAGGAGGGGTGTGTGCGGAGCGGCGTATCCTGAATATAGTGTATTTTTTCTACATTGGAATTCTCTGTTGTAGATTTATGTAAAAACACATTCACTTTTTGGAAATAAAGATTTTCATGTCTTGTATTTCTGTCCCCTGAGAATGCTTTACCTTCGTGTGTGGCTGTCATGGGGGTGGGATTGCTGTGGGGCTCTGACAGCTGGGGCCCGGGCGGGAGTCCCTGGTCTTTTAGAAACTAGCCTGTCCCGCCGAAACCGGTGCGGCTCAGTGGACAGAGCGTCGGCCTGCGGACTGAAGGGTCCCGGGTTCGATCCCGGTCAAGGGCATGTGCCTTGGCTGTGGGCACAACCCCAGTGGGGAGTGTGCAGGAGGCAGCTGATAGATGTTTTGACTTTCTATCCCTCTCCCTTCCTCTCTGTAAAAAATCAATAAAACGTATTTTAAAAAAGAAACTCACTGTCCTCCTGCCCCGGAGGCGCTCAGGGACTGGACAGCGAGGGGGCGTGGAGACCCCCACGTCCAGCCCGCCGGCCACAGCGCCTCTGCCTGAGCCCCTGCCCGTTAGTGCAGGTCCCAGGGGCTTCACCTCTAGGCAGCAAGTGCGTAGAATCTGAAAGACATTTTAAAAATAAGTGTGTTTTTACTGATTTCCGAGAGGAAGGGAGAGGGAGAGAGAAACATCAATCGGCTGCCCCCTGCTGCCACCCGCCTGAGGGTTGGGCCTGCGTGAGACCTGGGTCACAGGGCAACGCTCGGCCCTGAGCCGCACAGCTGGGTAGAAAGCATTTCTCCCCAAACCTCACACACACCAGTCACACCTAACGGTCTTCAGTCACGTAGTCGCTGTCCGGGTTTCCCACTTGCCTTACTATCTTTAAAATAAAGTATGTATGTCCACATGCGCCACAAAAAACAAGAGCTACAAAAAGCCAACAAACAGGTGTATGCAAACATCTGTGTACATGTCCGTGTGCTCATACACATCCGCAACCTGTGAACCGCCCGGCGAGGCCTGCCTGTGGCCGGTTGATCAGCTGCCCCGCGCCCCTTCCTGACCAGGAGGCCAGGGCGGCCTGCAGGCCCGGCTGAACCTGGTCGCCCTGCCCCTGCTCCATCCAGAATCTCCGTGGCTGGAATCATCACCGCCAATTCAAACACCAACCGACAGGAGACAAAGCAACCAGAAGTGCGTACACACGTGTCTGTACACATCCTGAAGGGAACGTGCAAATGGATTCAAACTGGCGGGCGTGGTGGAAATCCCCGGGGAGCAGTCCTGTCCTCTGGGCACAGCTGTGGTGTCTCCGTAGGTGACGCTTATCCCCCAGGCTCCCTGCCGGGTAGGTGGAGACACCGGAGGCAGAGGGCCTGCACGGAGGGCACCAGCCAGCCCTCTGAATCGTTTGGCCCGAGTCAAGGTGGCAGTTCTTCCTGGGAGACCCACTACCTCGTCAAAAGGCTGGTGCGGCCAAAGCTGGTGTCGCTCAGTGGATGGAGCCTCTGCCTGGGTACTGAAGGGTCCCAGGTTCGATTCCAGTCAAGGGCAGGTACCTTGGTTGAGGGCACAACCCCAGTAGGGGGCGTGCAGGAGGCAGCTGATGGATGTTTTTTACTTTTTATCCCTCCCTTCCTCTGTGAAAAGTCAATAAAATGTAATAAATAAAAAACAGTGGTTAGATGCCACGAAGTAGGTGGCAATGCCTTAACCGTATGCGTGTTGTTAGGCCCGAGAGCCTCTTCCATCCTTGTCAAGGGGAGTGCTAACCTTCTCTCCTTTCATACAACACAGTTGAGTGGTGGCGCCGGTGCCAATTTAAAGCCCTCGACGCCCAACACTTTTAGGTTATGGTGACTTTACATACACGTCTCAGAGACGCGAGACCGAGCACTCACACCCTACAGAGACCACACCGTCTACATCAAAACCGTCCGAATTCATTTTAGCGTGTGCAAAATCCTCTCTTTTACGCGCTCTAATATATGCATAAATACAGCCAATCAAAGGCTGCGAGGAACACCCGGAAGTCCCGTGTCCTACAGCAAACTAGATTCCCCCGGAAACAAAACAGCCACACGACTCTCCGACGGTCGGGAACTGGCTCGGAACTTTCTGCGGAAATGGAAGTGGTTTGTAGCGAATCAGACGACGAGGAAGGAAGCTCGGCTCCACGGACTTCCGGACGCAGCCCTGCGCTTGGAACTGTGGGTGCTCGGGGCGCTGGGACCTGGGGGACGGCGCCCGCCCGCGCTCCGCGCCCGCCCTTCTCGCCTTCTGCGCATGCCCGGCGCTGTCTCGGGGTTGCGGGTTCGAGCCGCAGCCGGGTCAGTCTGCGCGGAGCCGGCCCCCGCTCCCTCCGCTCGCCCTTCCCTCGGCGTTTTAAGGTTTAGGTCCGATGCCTCGGGTGCTGGCCGCCCCGCGCGGTGGACGATGGTCCGCAGGACTCCCGCCTGCCTCGTTCGCGCGAGCCGCGGGCCATCCCCCAGGCGGCGGGGCGGGGCGTGGCCTCCGGACGGCTGCGGGCGCGCGTCCCCGGCGGCCCGCGTGTGCTGCGGGTGCGTGCAGCCGCGGGAGACGTGCGTGTGCGCGCAGGACGTGCACGTGTGAGTGCACGTGCGAGTGCACGTGCATGTGAACACGTGGGGGCACGCCCACGTGTGCCGCATCCTGTGTGCATGCACAGCTAGGTGTCCACACACGCGTGCAGAGACAGCTCAGAAGGGCGGTGGCGGAGCGAGCTGGGCGGAGACCGGGAAGGTTCAGGGGAGCCCTCGGGTGACAGGTGGGGAGCCCCTGGCTGCACGTGGAACCGCCCACCTTTGCAGTGTCTTTGCAGAGAATGGAAGTGAGAGCGGCCGGAGGGAGCTCCGCCAGGCCAGGCCTGAGGTGAGCACCTACTGTGTGCCGAGGCCTGGGTCGCCCTGCACGAGTGTCTCTCGATTCACTCTCACACCCCAGGAGGAAGCGGCCCTCGGCACCCCCGATCCACAGCTGAACACAGGCCAAAGAGGTTGGGTAATTGTGCAAAATGACACTTCCGCTGGGGCGACAGGTGGGCGCGAGCGTGGCTGTGGGCGAGGCCAGGCGAGTCTTACTTGGGGGGCTTTGGGCTTGGGCCCCTGGGGTCTGTTCACAGGCGGGGTTCCATGGGGTGCTGAGGCCCAGGGTTGTCTCCTGCCCCGTGGCCAGGCCGTGATGGCCACCCTTTTCTTGAGGCTGCAGCTCCTGGTCCTCACGAGTTGGGACAGAAGGGTCCCAGACCAGGCCTTGCGAGCTTGAGGATGAAACCCGACATCGGCAGACTGAGGCGGGGGGCTGCCTTGCGAGGAAGCGGCCAGAGGCCTGCACGGGGCCGGGGGACCAGGCCGGAGGGACCCACTGACGCGCGTGACCGCCGGGACGCAGAACCAGCAGACACCTGCCCCTACGCCGTGGCCTCGGCGGAGCCCGTGCCCGCTCGGACCTGGTGCTCCCCAGTGTCTGTTGAGTAAACTCGGGGTCGGCGCTGCTGTGAGCGCCTGAGCCCTCGCCCTCAGCCCTGGACCTGGCGCGCTCTCCATCCCAGGGAGCCCTGGACCAGTGGGGCTGCGTCCTGGGCAGGAGGCCGATGGGCAAGCAGAGTGACCATCCGCAGGGAGCTCTCCAGCCACGGAGCTCAGGGGACCCCAAGTCTCCTTCCCGAGGGGCTGTCGCTAGAGGCCCCGCATGAAGTCAGAAGTAAGAGGAGACACAGCCGTTTTGCACCGGCAGGAACAGGACGGGAGGACTTGCCCAGGGGCAGCCTGCAAGTCGATAGTGTTTGGGGTGACTCCGAGGGTGGAAATGGGGTGGTGGGGGTTTCCGTTGGGCCCTGATTGAAGCCCCGGCCTGTCCCCTCGAGGTTCAGGGTAGAGTTGCTCCATGCAGAACAGGACACCCCGTTCAACTGAACCCTCAGATCCACAGCAAATAGGCATGTCCCCTGTGGGGCCCGGCCCCCGTGTCCGGACGGGCTCAAGCCTCGGGCTGACGGGGGGGCACAGTCCTCACGGCCACGTGCGGTCCCAGCGCGGAGGGCAGAGCCGCCGGCACGGCGACGGCCCACAGCCGTGGTTGTGAGCGTGACCCGGGGCCGATCACGGGGCCCCGCCGCCTGAGGGGCGGGCGGCTGGATCAGGGGCACGTGGTCGGGCAGACGGAACCCAGAGGCCGCTGTGAACCCCCGACCCGCCCTCGCGGGCCGCGTGGCGTCGGCCGTGAGTAAAGACCGGCTGTGGCCGTGGCGCTGGCTCCCCTGAGAGCGGCCGGCGTCCCGCCCCGCCCCGACCCGGCTCCGCTCTGTCCTCTGAGCCCTCACCGCCCCTCAGGCTCACCCTCGGCCGGCCTGGCGCGGCACAGTCCCCAACGTATTCGTTGTTTATCTGAAATTCAAATGTAAACGGACCGTTCTGTATTAAAATTTTTTTATTGACAGTGTTACAGATGTCCCCCAGGCCCCCCCCACACTATCGCCTGTGTCCACGGCCATGCATGCACGCACATATGTTCTATACATGCATACATGTTCTATACAGGCAAATGTGTTCTATACAGACATGTGTTCTGTACATGCATACGGGCTCTATATACACATACGTGTTCTATACAGACAAATGTGCTCTATACAGACGTGTTCTATACACGCACATATGTTCTATACAGGCATATGTGTCCCATACAGACATATGTGTTCTATACATGCATATGTGTTCTATACAGACACATGTTCTATATATGCATATATGTCCTATACCCGCATACATGCTCTATACAGGCATATGTGTCCCATACAGACGTCTATGCTCTATACGTGCATATGTGTTCTATAAGACATATATGTTCTATATATCCATGTGTGCTCTCTACAGACACATGATCTATATAGGTACATATGTTCTACACAGGCATGTGTGTTCTGTGCAGACATGCATGTTCTATGCGTGCATACGTGTTCTGTACAGACGTGTGTTCTGTACGGGTATATACATTCTATAAGGCGTGTGTGTTCTTTGGTTGTCTCTCCCGCCCCCGCCACGCCGCCCCTCTGAGCCTCAGTCTGGCCCCGGCCCCGGCCCCGGGGCCACTTTTGCCGTCAGTTTATTTTGGCGACCGGGTCCCACAGTAACGCCTGAGTCTTGTTGTTTGGCAGCCTCGGTGGCAGGAGGGACCCTTGTCAGCTGCCCCGGGCGGCGCGTCCCGAGTGTCCCCTCTTGGCGACCCCGATGCCCTGTGGGAGGGAAGACCCGTGTCTGGGGAATCCCGTGTTACAGGAAATGGCAGACGCCTCCCCCACCCCGTTTGTCATGCTCGCCGGAGGACATGTTTTCTTAAAACGCTTCTTACCGATTTTGAGAGAGAGAGAGAGAGAGGGAAACGATTAGTTGCCTCCAGCACCTGCCTTGACGGGGACTCGAACCCGCTACCTTCGGTGCACCGGGTAATGCTCAGCCAACTGAGCCGCTGGCCAGGGCCCCCCCCCCACTGCCTGGTGCAGGCAGCTGCCGGCAGGCGCCGAGCTTGCGAGAGGGAGGGCAGGGCCAGTGGCACGCGGTCGTCCGTCTAGGCCGGTGGTCGGCAAACTCATTGGTCCACGGAGCCGCAGTTTGCCGACCACCGGTCTAGGCTGGCGGGCGGGAGGGCCGGAGGCCGGTCCCCACAGGAAGAAGGTGCGGAGGGGAATGGACGGAGGGAAGGGAACGAACGCCAGTCCCTCCGGCTCCTGCCCCCCAGCCGAGCCGCCACCAGGGGCTGCGGAGACGGGGTCGGCGGGGCCCGGACGCCTGTGGCCAGTTTGGGCCCCGCAGCTCGGAGTCTTCGGCCGCCCAGAGGGAGGTTCGCGCCACAGGACCCCGAAAGTTAGGGGACCGGTGGTGGGGTTTCTCGGGGACACACTGGGCTGGTGGCTGTGTGGGTGGGGTGGGCAGCGGTTGGGGAGCCTGCCCCCCTGCTCACCTCCGGCTCAGACCTGCCTGCTGGCCCCGGCCCGAGGGCCCTCCCAGGTCCGGGAGGGGCGAGAGGGACAGGCCCCGGGGCTCATGGCTTCCGGAGCGGGAGCCGGTGGCCAGGAATTGCGGCCTCTCCTCCCCGAGGGCCTGCCAGGCCTGGAGGGTCAGCCTCAAGGCCACTGCCAACGGTCACACGCAGGCAGACCAGGGCCCTCTGGAGCCCCTGCCCGCCACCCCCTGCCCGGCTGCCCTGGGAGCGGCCGGGGGAAGGGCACCCCCAGCCGGTGGCTCCTCCTGGGTGGGGGACACGCCCTTCCCGGGCGCCGCAGCGCTGGGCAGTTCCAGAAGCGGCCAGCAGGGGGCGGGGCGCACCTCTCAGGGTCCCGGTGGACGGATCCGAGGAACCCGCCTGGGCGCTGGGTCAGGGGCCCGGCCTCTCCCCCGCTCGAGGCCTCGGCCCCGGAGCACAGCCGACCTTCTCAGCGCGCAGCCCTCGTCTCTGCGGCCTCCTGCCGGCCCCTGCCTCAGTTTCCCCCGTGGCCCTCAGCTCAGCCCAGCGGCTGCTGTCGCCCCATTTTCCGGGCGGAGGGACTGAGGCCCAGCACGTTGGCAGGTGCCTGGAGGGGGCACCAGGTGCAGCAGGCTCCGGGGCTGGAGCCCGGGCTCAGTTTCCGGAGTCCCCGGGCTGGCGGCCCTGGGGCGGGGGGGGGGGGGGGCGGCGGGCGTCCCGGTGGGAGGACTGCGTGCAGTCTCCAGGGGGAGGCGACGCCCCTCGTCGTTCTGTCCGTGCACGCGGAGCGCCCCCTGGCGCACGGGGCCTGCATCTGCCGGCTCCCTGACCCGGGGGGACAGGTGCTGAGGCTGCGGTGACGGGGAATGTGGGGACCCCGAGGAGCCCCCTGTCCCGGGGTCCCCCGTGTCTCCCGGCGCACTGTGCGGGGAGCCGGGAGGTAAGGGGAGGCCTGGCCGGTGACGGCCGTTCCAGATGTTTCTGTGGCCACGGGCTGGGTGGTCTGAGGGTGGACGTCGCTCCGGGTACCAAGTGTCGGCCGGAAGCCGGTCAGTGTTTTAACGACGGAGAGCCGTGGACGGGGAGGCCGGGGGCTGGTCCACCTCGATCGCTCTGAGGGGTCGGAGCTGGTCGCTGGGATGTGGGTGGTTGGAGCAGCCCCACCTGTCAGTCCTGATAGATTCACTGATTGGCTTTTACTGGGGTTTCCCGCCTGGGGGAGACGGCGTATCTTATGATTTTAATCTTAATAAAAGATTAAGCCAGAGCGGGCAGTAGTTCTCCCACTAGAGTTGGGCTGCCGCCTGGCCCCCATTTCCCAATTAATGGTTTCCTGAGTCTCTATTCATCTGTGTGCGGCCTCCTCCAGAGCCCGAACCCTGAACCGGGGACCCTGAATCGCGCGGGACGTGAAAGGGGTCCCCACAAGTTGGCCTCTTTTTGCCCCAGAGCTGCTACGAAGGGAGAGGGGGGGGAGGAAGAGGGGGGAGAGGGAGGGGTGAGGAGGAAGGGGGAGGAAAGGGGAGGAGAGCACTGGGAGCTTGAAGCCTGTCCCCCCCCTACCCCCCCGTGTCTTGGGGGCCGGGAGGGAGGTCCTGTCACCCTCGGGGTCCCTCTGGGGCACGTCCAGTCACTGGCCGGACCTTCGGGAGGCGCAGATTGCGGGGAGCCTCTGGTCAGGGGGCTGCTGTTAATACAGTGACCGCCGACCCGGACGTGTGTGTGTGTGGGGGGGGGGGCGTTCCCAGGGCTGGCGCTTGGCCGGGGCCTCGCCTGCGTGACCGGCGGCTCTGAGCGGGCCGGCCTGGCCCCGGGCCGTGGGCAGGAAGCTCGGGGGCGCACGGGGGCCACTTCTGTGGGATGTAAATATCCGGCCTGCGGGCCTGTGGGAGGAGGGGCTCTGTCACCCCTCGGGAGCCGCCCTCACTCAGACCCTCCCGGGCTGTTGCCTTCGGGCCCAGAGGCTGCGGGCAGAGCGCCCTGTTCTCCGCTCCTGCAGTCTGGGGGGCCGGGCGGCTGTCCCCCTCCGGAGCCGGGCCGTGGCTGCAGAGACGGGCCGGGCCGTGGCCAGGGCGACAGGCGGGGTGCGCGTGGCAGGTTCACCTTCGGCTCCGGCCTCGGGGCCCCCGGAGGGGAGACCGATGATGGGAGAAGCCACCCCAAGGCCAAGCTGGCCGGCCTCGCGCTTGGTCCTGGCCTAGCTGTGCTGCACCCCCCAACCCCCACCCGTCCACACACACCTGGCGCTCTGCTCCTGGGACCCCGGCTCGCTCTCCACAGCGCAGAGGAGAATCCGGGGTCCGGAGGGACCCCAGTGGACGCGCACAGGGAGGGGTGAAGGCAGCTGGGGCCCAGGCGGGCCCTACGTGGCACCCCGAGGCCAGCATTCAGAGCGGAAGGCCCGAGGCACCTGCACAGAGAGTCCCGCCCCCTCTGCTCCCAGCGTTTCCCAAACTCCGGCACCGCGGCACCCCTTGGGGCAGCACCCACAATGAGCTCAGAGAGGGGCGGCCCTGGGGGGGGGCAGGATGTGAGCCTCGGAAGGGGGCGTGGCTCCTCGCTCCCACCTGCTGCCCGGCATCACCAGGCCTCACTCGGAGCCTGGGGGCCTGCCCCCCCCCCCCCCCGCACCGGTGAAATGGGGGTGGAGGAAGGTGAGGAATTAGCCAAAGGACAGAGATGCAGTACGGCCGGTGGTGCTCAGTGGTTTGGGCGTCCACCTGTGAACCGGGAGGTCAGGGTTCGATTCCGGTCGGGGCACAGCCCGGGTTGTGGGCTCGGTCCCCAGAGTGGGGTGCAGGAGGCGGCCGATCCGATCCGTGATTCTGGCTCGTTGGCGTTTCTCTCCCTCCCCCTTCCTCTCGGACGTCAATCAAAATACGTGAACAACAGATAACTCTGCACCCCGGACACAGCCAGTGCGGCGATGGGGGGGGCGGGGGGTGAGTGACGGCGGCACAGGCCAATGGGAGCGCCTGTGACAAAAGGACGTTCATCGGTGACAAAGGGAGCTGGTCTCGTTCTTTGCCCCCCCCCCCCCCCGTGGGACAGCGCGCGGACACCACTGGTAGGAGCCTCGACATCAGTCACGGCAGGTCTTTTCCGGCCACAGGGGGGCAGGCAGTTCTCCGGTTTGCCTGGCCCTCAGCTCTGTCTGCCGTCCGTCCGTCCGTCCGTCCGTCCTTCGTGTGTGAATGTGGACGTTTTCCCGATGCGGGTGGTGGTCTCGTGCGGAGCGCCCGGGGCCGGTGGGGCTGCCGGCTGGCTCTCAGACCCGCTTCGCAGACAGGGACGGGGAAGCCTGGCCGCGGGGCCGGGAGCCGCAGTGCAGGACGCAGGAGACGCACGGGCCGGAGCGCCCCCCCCCCCCCCCCTCCGGCTGAGGGGTCTCCGCCCACCGCCCCGAGCGGCCTCCGCGTGGGGTCGGGTCCTGGCACGGGCCACAGTGACACGGTGGCTCAGTGGGGGGCGCAGTGGGGGACGGTGGCGGTGAGGCACAAAGAGGGCCGCAGCGGGTCTGTTGAGATTTTCTTGCGTCGCCGGTTCTGGGGGCCGGGGCGGGGAGCGGGGGGCTAAGTCAGCGGGCTCCGGTGAGGCCCCCCCCCCCCCGGAGGTAGAAACCTTCAGCCGTCCAGGCTGCGGGCAGATGCCTGATTGTGGGCTGCCTCTGGGGTCCCCCCCGGCTCTGGCGGCCGCCGGCCTCAGGTTCCGTCTGTGAAGTGGGACGGGCCCCCCCCCCGCCCCGTTGGGGAGCACACGGCAGCGTTGGCCCCTGCACCCGCCCCCCAGCAGCCCGTGAGCTGAGCCCTGGACGGCCGGTCGGGGCGGCGTGCCCAGGGCCGGGCGCCGGCCTCTTTCCGCCGCCACTGCCAGCAGCGGCAGCCCCGGGCCGGTGCCAGCGCCTCTCCAGACTTCCCGTCGTCGATGGGGCTCTGGCCTTCACCCCCACATGCGGCCACGCTCAGAGCCCAGCCCCTGCCCACATCAGCCACGGCGCCCGCAGGCTCCTCTCGGGGGGGCGTGGGAGGGGGGAAGGGGAGGCAGGGGGGTCCCCGGCCTCCAGCGTCCTCCGGGGCGTCCAGCAGAGCTGGCCCCGGGGAGCGGAGCCCTGACCCCCAGGCAGAGCTGGACGCTGAGTGAGGAGGACGTCAGGGGGCGGTGGGGACAGGAGCCGGCCCCCCTCTGCCGCTCTCAGGCTCCTGAGTGAGCCTCCCCCCCCCCATCCATCAGCGGAAGAGCCTCTCGGTGGCACCTCTCGGGGGCCCCGCAGATGGATGAGCACAAACACCCATTTCCCGGCCGCGCTCCGAAACAGCCTCTCTCCGGGCGAATTGCCGCCGCCCGGCCGCCTGAACCGGGGTGACGCGGAGATTTGTCACCGCGAGCGCAGGCCCCTCCGTGCGGGCCGGGGAGGGGGACGGAGGGGGAGGGCGGGAGGCCGGCGGCCTGGCAGAGGCAGCGATGGAGGGCCCGTTGGCCCATGGGGCGGGGGGGGGGGGTGTCATTTTCTGGCCCTCGGTCTGTCCACTCTGTGGCCGAGGCCGTGGGGCTGCACCTGGTGGGGGGGGACTCCCCCCTCCCTCCGTGCTGCCGCCCAGTGCAGAGAGGCCCCGACGGGAGGGGCAGCGGGCAGCCGGGCCCGGAGCCGGAGACAGGACGCCGGGTCCACGCCCCTGGGCCCCTGCGGCAGGTGAGAACGGAACCCCCGTCCCCACGCAGCTGGTTCAGGGTTTGCCATTTGTCCTCGAGAACGCCCCGCCCCGCCCCACCCCGCCCCGCCCCGTCCCTGCGGCTCCTGGACAGGGCGTCTGTGCAGCCGGCCAGCGACTCTCTCTCCTCGTGGGTGTTTCCATCTCTCTCTCCCTCTCCTTCCTCTCTGAGATCGATACAAATATATTTTAAAAGAAATAAATAAAAAATAAAAAAACACAAAACGACTCACCGACATCCCTCACGAATACAGACACGGAAATTCTCAACAAAATAGGAGCAAGTCAAATCCGACTCCATCCGAAAAGGAGGAAGAGCAACGGGGTGTATCCTGGGAATGCGAGTCTGGTCCAGCGTCCAGAAATCGGCCGATACAGTTTACCGCGTCGACAGCTTGAAGGAGGAGAAGCTGTGATGGATTTCACAGGTGGGGACAAGAAGCATTTGATAACCTACAACATCTCCTCATGGGAAACGGCTTTTCACGGACCAGCAAGAGAAGGGAGTCTCTCCCATCTCACCAGGGGTGTGTGTGCAAACACCCGTCAGCCGAGGGGCTGGTCAGTGGTGAACGCCGGAAACTTTCCCTCTCGTTTCAGAGCCGGAGCGAGGGGACGCGGTGCCTTCATTCCCGCCGGTGCGGTCCGGACAGCACAGCCGGTGGGACGTGGCCGGAAAAGGAAATGAAAGACACACGGGTCGGAAAAGAAGAGATAACCTTCTTCTCGTTGCGTTCAGCCCATCACTGATAGGAAATCTCCACGAATATGAAAAAGGTGCTGAAACCGGTGAGTTCAGAAAAGTCCCAGGACGCAAGGTTAACGTACAAAAAGTTAATGATAATGCTATGCGCCTGTGATAAATCATTGGAAAGTGAAGTTAAAAAGGCAGCGAGACTATTTACAAAAGCACCAACCTCACCATCCCCCCCCCCAAAAAAAAACCTAGGTATAAATCTGACGAGACGTGTACAAAGACCCATAGGCTCAAACTACAAAACGCCGATGGAAGACACTGATGACCTAAATGAACAGAGGCATACCATGTTCATGGACTGGCAGACTCTACACAGGATGGTGTGGTTTCTCCCCACATTGGAGGTTCAGCGCCGTTCCACGCAAAAGGCAGCAGTGTTTGCAGAAATCCTCGTGCCCACTCTGAGATGCGTGTGGAGGGGTCGAGGAGAACTAGAAACCACGGAGGGGAAAAACCACGCAGGATTCACACTCTCTGATTTTAAGACACACCTTAAGGCTACAATCTGACGGTGTGGCATTGGCGCAGGATATGCATATGGATCCGTAAGACAGAATAATGGGCAGAGCCCAACGCATATGTTTGAGTTTTCGCACAGGTGCGCAGTCGCTCCATTTAGAAGGGGGACCTTGGAAAGCAATGATTCTGGAACAGCTGGACATTCACATGCAAAAAGGAAATGTGACCCATACCTCGCACCACATACAAAAATCTACTCAAAATAGGAAACGGTAAAATCCACAGAACTATAAAATGTAAAATGTAAAACTCCTAGAAGAAAACATAGGGGGAAAAAAAAATCTTCCTGACCTTGGTTTTGGCAAAGATGTCTTGTATCTGACACCAAAAGCACAAACCATTTAATATTTGACAAATCAGACTTTGTCAAATTAAAAAATGTAAGTGGAAAGAGAATCCACAGACTTAGAAAAAGATGATTGCTTTCTTCCCCTTAGATATATTTTTACTGATTTCAGAGAGGAAGGGAGAGCGAGAGAGGGACAGAAGCATCAATGATGGGGAGAATCATGGACCGGCTGCCTCCTGCAGGCCCCCCACTGGGGACGAGCCCACAGCCCTGACCTCCTGGTCCATAGATGGAGGATTCTGTTCCCTTTTGTCGGCCGCCAGGCCTCTGGGCACACAGCCTCCCCCTCCCAACCCGTCCCCGACCCCCCAAGGGAGGGAGGAATGTGCCCTGCGAGGTCCAGCGTGACTTCCTGTCGGAAGATCCCAGGACGTGGAATTTGAGAAACGCTCTGTTCGTGAAGGCGAGCGTCACCCCTGACCCCTCCTCCCCCTCGCATCCTGTCCCCGGAAGCAGGCGATTGGGCCCCACTACGGAGTGGGGCGGTGGGGCAAGAGGGCACCCCTGGCCGAGACTGGTGTGGCTCAGTGGAGAGAGCGTCGGCCTGCGGACTGAAAGGTCCTGGGTTCGATTCCAGTCAGGGGCATGTACCTTGGTTGTGGGCACATTCCCAATAGGGGTGTGCAGGAGGCAGCTGATCAATGTTTCTCTCTCATCGATGTTTCTATCTCTCTGTCCCTCTCCCTTCCTCTCTGTGAAAAATCAACAAAATGTATTTAAAAAGCTGAAACCGGTGTGGCTCAGTGCATAGAGCGTCGGCCTGCGGACTGAAAGGTCCCGGGTTCGATTCTGGTCAAGGGCATGTACCTTGGCTGCGGGCACATCCCCAATGGGGGGCATGCAGGAGGCAGCTGATGGATGTTTCTCTCTCATCGATGTTTCTGACTTCCTATCCCTCTCCCTTCCTCTCTGTAAAAATCAATAAAATATATTAAAAATATATATATATTAAAAAACAAAGAGGGCACCCCTGGAGTGGCCGTGCCTCGCACCCCATCCTCATCTGGAAAGTTCTGTACCTTCTTCCCCTCGGCGATGAGCAAGGCAGCTGGAGGCAGACCGTGTGTGGGGGCCCGGGGGGTTTCCTCAGGCCCAGAGGCCGCTCTCTCTCGGGGTGCCCCCCAGAGCCGGAGGCTGGCGGCGCCCGGAATACCTGCCCGCCGGAGCCCCCTCCCCGCCCGGCCGGGGCCGGGCGTCCGCTGGAGAGCTGTGTCTGCCTCGAGCTCCGCCCGGCAGACGCATTATTTAGGGACCAGAATAAAAAGCCATTCACTTTATGTCAATTGACCGTTTAGTCCAATTTGCGTGTTACTGCGGGTAATTACTGCGGCAGTGAGGGCCGTGGGGCGCACAGGCCCGGCCCGAAGGCGGCCGGCCCGCGCTAATGACGGCGTTGCCGTGGTTACCGGCAGGGACGCCGAGTCCAGGATGCCCGGGGAGCGGCGGGCTGTGAATGGGGCTTTGTGCGCCCCAGCGCCCGCACCCGCCCGGGGAGCGCGGGGAGAACATGAGCTCATCGACTCGCCGCGCTGCCAGGAAGCGGAGGCACCGAAGGGCAGAAATGTGACTTTTCCGCACGCGGGGAGCCAGCGCCTCCCAAACGTTGTGGGGTTGCTAGGCAACCCCCCAGATGACATCACTCACAGGGCCCTGCGGCCCTCGGTGTCATCGCTGCCCAGGGATGGCGCTCGCTCGCTCTGCCGGGAGAGGGGGCCCTGGAGGAGGGGCCTGTTTCTCTCCCGGGCGGGCGGGGGGGGGGGCGGGCGCTGAGCGGTGGAGGAAAGGGGGTGTGGAAAGGGGGTGTGGGGACCCCGTGTGACTCTCCGAGGGGCGGGTATATGGGTATATGGCCAGCAGGCCATGCTCACGGGTCCGAAGGAAAAGGTAACGTGTCCCCGCGCATGTACTGGGCGCAAGGGCAGGGAGGGCAATCAAGTGGCAGAGGGCAGCAGACAGCGCACAGAAGGGTCTTTTTAAAAATATATATTTCGTTCATTTTTTACAGAGAGGCCGGGAGAGGGAGAGAGAGTCAGAAACATCGATGAGAGGGAAACATCGATCAGGTGCTTCCTGCACCCCCCCCCCCCACACACACACTGGGTATGTGCCCGCAACCAAGGTCCATGCCCTTGACCGGAATCGAACCCGGGACCTTTCAGTCCGCAGGCCGACGCGCTATCCACCGAGCCACGCCGGTTTGGGCTGCGCACGGAAGGGTCTTGGGTTGGATTCCCGGTCAAGGGCACACACCTGGGCCGCAGGTTCGCCCACCCAGGCAACCAATCGGTGTGTGTGTGTCTCTCTCGCTCCCTTCCCCTTTCTCCCAAAAGCATGGACGGAGGGGGTTAATGGGGGCGGAGGGAAGGGGACAGATATATGTAATGCTTTCAACAATAAAGATTAAAAAATAAATGAAAAGCACCAGAAGAAATGCCCTAAACAGCAACGGCAGGAGGTCCCCTCGCTGCGACGGCCTAGCTCAGCGCTCGGCAAACTCCCCCGTCCACACAGAGCCAAACATCAACAGGACATCGATGGACATTTCTTCAGAGAGCCACCGTTTTTAAAGGCAAACTTCTCCTAACGCCGCTTCTTCAACACAGACTCGCCCAGGCCGTGGTGTTTTGTGGAAGAGCCACACTCCAGGGGCCAAAGAGCCGCAGGTGGCTCGAGAGCCGCAGTTTGCCGACCACTGCCCGAGAGCCCACGCCGGGAAGGAGTGACAGGGCGGGAACGTGGCTGTCGCCGTGGGACTGAGCGCCCCGTGGCGGGGAGGCCGGCCTGGGGCCGGGAGGAACGGAGGGGCGGGGTGGGAGGGCGTGCGTGCGTGCGTGCGTGCGTGCGTGCGTGGCCGGGCTGACCAATGCCGGCGCCCGAGTTGGGACGTTGTGTGGTTCCGTGGCCGGCTTCCTGCCCACGTGGAGCCTGGCTGGACCCGCCCACGAGGCCTGGGGGGGAGTGGGCAGCGGCGCGCAGACCCCGGTCAGAGCGAGCTCACCCCGGAGCACCGGGAGGCCCGGCCTGGGCCCCGGGGTCTTCCTGGACACGGGGTGCCCCTGGCGGTGGCAGGAAGAGCAGATGTGGGGGGCAGAGGAGGAACCCAAACACCCCTGGTCTCAGTGTTCGGGGCCAGGCCGGCTCCGTGACACCTTCTCCGGCCCTCCCGCCTCTTCCCCACCTGAGGTGCGGCCTCGGCCCCAGCCACAGCCGCCCCTGACCTCCCCGGACCTGGCCCTTCCGATGCCGTTGGCATGGCGACCGGCAGCGGCCGTTTCCGCCCTGCGGTCCAGACCCCGCACAGTCACCGCTCACCCCGCCCTCGGCTGCCAGCATCGCCCAGACTCATGGCGTCGCTGCCTCACAGCTCCAGGTGGGCATGTCCCGACCAGGGACCCCGCCTTCCCGGGCCGCCCGGCCCGCGACCCCCGAGACCCTGTCCCTGCGCCCCGTCCCGCCGCGCTGCTCCATCCGCCTGGGGGCCTTGGTCTCCTGGGCCCACCTTGGGGTGGCGGGGGGCCTGGCCTGAGCCCCCTCCGTCCCTGTCCCCCAGGGTTGCCGTCACTTCTCTATGAGCTGCCCCCGCCCTCCTGGCGTTTTGGCCTGGCTCCTGGCTGGGGCCCGGCTGGGCCCAGCAAGTGAATGCCCTGTTTCCCCGAGAGTAAGACACCCCCTGAAAATAAGACCTACTTGCTGTAATAGAAGGCATCCCCTCCCCCCCCGAAAATAAGATCTAGCGCATCTTTGGGAGCAAAAGTTAATATAAGACACTGTCTTATTTTCGGGGAAATGGGGTAGCAAACACAGGAGCAGGTGTGGGCTCCTTGGGGGGGGGTCAGGCAGGGTGAGGTCTCTGTCCCCCCTGCCGCCCCCGCCTTGGTCCCGGGTCTGAGTCCTACCGCCACCAGCACCCTGAGAGCCGCCGGCCCGGCCAGCAAGGCTGCGTTCGAGGGCCCTTTCCCGCTGGCACAGCTGTGAGCACCCGCAGGGTCCGCGGCGTCCGGAGCCGGGAGCGGGGAGGGTTGGGGGGCACTTTGGTTTCCAGGCGCCTTGGGCTCAGTCTCAGGGACGGGGTGATGGGGGGCGGGTGTGGGAGGGCACGCCGCAGGGCTGGAGTTGGTTTGAGGTGCACTTTCTAGCGGGGTGTAAGGGATGGCACGCAGAGGGGGCTGGAGGTGGGCCTGGGGGCGCGGGGCTCGGGCTGGGCAGCATCCTTCAGGGGAACATCACTGTCCCCACCTTGGGGGCTGAGAGGCCCTCACAGAGCTCTGTCGGGGTTTTCCTCTCTTCTCCACGACCAGCGTGGAGAGGAGAACGGGTCCAGTGACTGAGTAGAGGGGCTGGGGATTGAGAAATCACAGAACAGAGGACACAAGTAGAAATAAAGCTGGGGCCGGGTGAAATCTCTGTTCTCTGATGGAGAGACAGGAATCCCAACCCAAACACAGTGTGTTTGTTTATAGTGTTTATTTATACTAAAACAGAAAGGGGCTTCACAGGAAAAGACTTAACATCAAAGGCGCTTAAGTGGGCCCAGGCCCCACTCATTCCCTCATTCCCGGGGCTCGGCTGAATCCACATCTCAAGGCCCTCCCCCGGACACCTGAAGCGAATGAAAGTCACTGATAAGGCATCCAGCCTCCTTGGTGGATGTGTTTCCAAGATGCGGCTCTGCCTGGTGCCTCGGACTCAGCTGACACTGATTTAGAGAATGCTCAGGTGCCTTCCCTGGGGTCCAGCCCGCCACAGAGCTCGGTGACCAACCGAACGGGGCCACTGGCCCCCTGTGGGCGGAGCTTCGGGCTCAGCGCTGAGCTGGGGGCTGGTCCCAGGACCTCTGAGAACAGGTGCCTCCCCCCTCTGCCCCCCAAGAGGAAGCCCCTAGGATTTGGCTTCCACAGGAGGGTGGCAGAGGGGGTGCCGGGGGTGCCACACAGGTTTGTGCTCCTCCCGTGGCTCCCGTCAGGTCAGGCTGAGGAGCACGGTGTGTGGGTAACACTGACCCCCCCCCCCCGCCTCCTGCCGTGCTGTGCCTGGCAGTGGGGACTCTTGAGTCCCAGCGTCCTCATCGACAGAAGGGGGACCATAAAACCTCCCTCGAAGGCCTGTTTCATCAGCCAAGCGCCTGCTGAGGCTAGAGACGGCGTGAGGATGGGGCCGGACCCGCATGGACGCGAGAGAGCCGGCCTCGGGGGCCCGGGTGACACAGGGGGGCTGCCTGGGGGCACCTCTCAGCTGTCAGCAGTGGGGAAATCCCTGCCACAGTCTGACTTTTTTCTTAAGGTATTTTCCAGCGTGCTCTGTCCTCACCCAAGTTCAAGTTTACTGACGCCCTGCCCTCGCCCCCCTGGACCGGAAACCCCGACACCAGCGGCGTTCCTGTCTTGTTCACGTCTAAGCCACGGGGAGCTGCTGAGCCAACGGCAAACCAGGACAGCCCAGGGGCCCGGCTCCCAGGCCGGCCGTCCCGGGGGCTCTGTGGGCTGAGCCAGGCTGCTGGCTTCTCTGCTTTCTATCTTTCCATCAGATATATTTTATTGATTTTTACAGAGAGGAAGGGAGAGGGAGAGAGAGTCAGAAACATCGATGAGAGAGAAACATGGATCAGCTGCCTTCTGCACACCCCCCACTGGGGATGTGCCTGCAAACAGGGTACATGCCCTTGACCAGAATCGAACCCGGGACCTTTCAGTCCGACCCTCTATCCGCTGAGCCAAACTGGTTTCAGCTGCTTTCTCCTCTTCCTCCTCCTCCTCCTCCCCTTCTTCTTCTTCCCCTTCTTCCTCTTCCTCTTCTTCTTCTTCTTCCTCTTCTTCTTCTTCTTCTTCCTTCTCCTTCTTCTTCTTTTTTGTTTTTATTTTTTTTAAATCCTCTTGACGAAACCGGTGTGGCTCAGTGGATAGAGCATCAGCCTGTGGGACTGAAAGATCCCGGGTTCCATTCCGGTCGGGGGCATGTACCTTGGCTGCGGGCACATCTCCAGTGGGGTGTGTGCAAGAGGCAGCTGGTCAACGTTTCTCTGTCATTGGTGTTTCTGACTTTCCCCCTCCCCCTCTGTAAGAAATCAATAAAATATATTTTTTAAA